>VDFB02215855.1:0-29153 GCA_007258455.2 Sequoia sempervirens
TAAATATTACAAAATTGAATAAAGCACATATTCAATTATTGATAAAAGAAAGAGAAATGTATAAAGCAAATAATGAGAAATTGCTGAGAGAAAATGGTAGACTCAAAGACTTGGTTGGTGTTTCAATGGGAACAACCAAAATGATCACTCAAGGAGAGAGCTCTCAAGCAAAAGACCACTGGGTAGGGTCAAGTGCTTATTCTCAGGGAAAGCATGATGCTATTGCTGCAATTATCAAGAAGAGACAAGATCATTTGATATCCTGGTTGAACAAATTGTGGGGAAAATATTCTCATACTCTTGCTGCATTGAAAGAGCACACAAGAATGGATAGACAAATCATGGAGAAATTTCATGAGTTGGCTCAAAGTGATGAAGCTAGCAATTTTTCACTTGAAGCTGCTAATCACATAATCAATCGCCATTGAAATTTCTATGATGTATTGCAAGGAGATGAACAGGGATTAATTGTAGCTGTTGAGAAAATTGTAATTCCATTTTCTGATAGTAATGGGGATTTGAGAGAAGCCACCAGGTGGAAAAATGAATGTGAGTCAATGATGAATGAAATCATGAAGGTAGCTTCTGCAGATGATACAGCATTGGAAGAAGTGAGTAAGCAAAATGAGGAAATGGTCAAAATGGAAGTTACGGTCCGGAATGTTGTTGGAGATGCAGACACGTATGAGCCCCAGGATTATTTGGACCACCTCAACAAGACTCACTTATGGCTAAATAGAGCCTAGCTATTCTCTATTTTATGTTTATAATTTTTATTTTCTATTTCCGAAAGGATGCGTCCTTTCACATTCTCAATATATAAATGTCTATTTTGTAAACAATATGGATATAGATAGAATAGGATAGAGAGTAGAGAAGAGAGTGGAACACCATGTTTCACAGGGTTGAGACTATGCTGTATGTTTTGAAGCCATCGAAATATCAATGAAAATCATCCGATTTGATGGCGAATTCTGGTGTCAATTGTTGTGTTATGCCTATTGAAAGAATTATCTGAGTTGTCTCTAAAATTGATGTTTCTTGGTTATTTAGATCAACATAACAAGTTTATGTCTGGTTTATCAGTACGTATTTGCCGTATCTGTGTGATTGGTTGATAGGTTATTTCAAGGAAGGATTAAATCCTTTTGATTAATCACAGTAATCAAGGAATTTCATTTAGATCAGTAAGAACTCAATAATCACAATCTTGCATTTTTATACTGGTTATAAATAAATATGCCAAACAATTTGAATGAATCGAGAAAGAAGTCAGTTGTCTATGATTTCATTTGACTCCGCATATTATATAAGGCACTGGTCTCACCATTTTCAATCATTTAGTTTTATTCATACTTATTTTACATCTGTTAACTGAGCATATTAGGGTTTAGTTTTGAATGCTGGTATATAATATATACCAAATTTGTTTTATTTTGTCCATTTCAATTTGCCATCTTGGACAAATCATGGCATGAAGATAAGATCAATAGTCAAGTCTACTTCATTTATTATAGGTACACCCGCCTAGGTCTAGCAGTGCCTGGAGAGTAGAAGGTTTAATTCTGTCAAACCTTGTTCTGTTACCCTAAAACGTTGTGAAAGCTTGGCAACCTTTTGTGGTTCAAACCAACGTTTTTGAGAGATAACAAATTGGCAACTCTACTGGGGATAACAAAGAATCTGCGCCTTAATCATAGAGTCAAAATTCCTATATACAGACTCCGCTGGGAATACCAAGTAACAATCTTTTTTCTCACTTTCAAAAAAGTGAGTGGCGACTCTAATTAAGCATATGAATGGAAGATCTCAATTTAGGGGAGGTCATTCTGGAGCTCCTCTTGGTAATAGTAAGTGGACGCATAAAAATGATAAGGCTGACAAGGGTAAAGGGAAGAGTGAGGACATGTGCTTAACAAAGAAAGATAAATCATCAATACCTTTTGGTGAGAATTGCTTTGACACATGGAAAGATAATTCATCTGAAGAGCCCTGTACCCCGGAAGATCAGAGAAATCCGTTTTACAATCCTTAGAAACAGGCTGAATTTGAAGCTAGAAAACAGGCTGAATTTGAAGCTGGATTTGAAGCCGAACAACTCAGAGTTCAATATGAATATGACCAAAAGATGGAAGGTAATCAGAGTGGACCTGCTAATCAGGAAATTCAACAAGAAGATTATGAATCTTTAAGTTATGAGGAAATTAGGGCGCGGTATGAATCTCAGAGAAAAGAAAGGGAAGAGCAAGAAAAGGCCCAAATGATTCAAGCAATGAGGGAATTCAAACTGCAGAAAGCTCAGAACATTCCACACACATCTGTTTTTCCTCCAAAATATGTACCACCCCATAAACAGGGCAATCATGGTGTGGGGTATTCTGAACCACCAAGGATTCCTCACCATCAAATTGGGAATCAATATAGACAGCCAAATCGTCCACCTTATGTTCCCACACAACATCCAAATAATTATCCACCTCCTGGCCAGCGTCATGTGCCACAACAAAATATGTAGTACAATAATCCTATGTACCAATATCAGCACCCACCTAATCCTCCTCCTTATCAATATACAACCATGATCAGACAATTTGATCTAGCAGGGTTTCAATTATACCCATATCCCATGGATAGCAGTTGGAGAGGTTTAGTACCCAAGTTTACAGGCAGTAATGCAATCACTGCTGAGGATCATTTAAGAAGTTTCAATGCTTTTATTCAAGATTTGGATGTACCTTATGAAGATTTGCATATGAGATTATTCATGATGTCTCTTATTGAAGAAGCTAGGGACTAGTTCAATAGCCTAGCAACAACTTCTATTTATTCTCTCCAAATATTTTAAGATCAATTCCTTGAAAAATTTGGGAATTTGAGTGCACCAGACGCTGCTCTCCATGAACTAATGTGAATTCAGAAAGGTCAGAATGATTCAGCCTTTGATTTTAATAGAAGATTCAATAAATTGCAGAATAGAATACCTCCCGGATCAAAGTTACCTGACTCTATAGCATTAAGTGTTTACCTGAATGCATTTGACCCTAAAATAAGGTATGAGTTGAGAAACAGGTTCCCAAGGGACTTAACTGAGGCACAAAAGATAGCATTAACAATAGAGAATAACAAAAAAGCTGCTGGGATAATGAATAAGAGAGACAACCCTCGAGTTCCTCAACAAAATAATAATTATCAATATAAGCAGGAGAACACATATAGAAATGAAAGACCAAGGCCGAGGTTACATGACATGCCCTATAACACAAACTGGAAGGATGGGAAAACCATAACAGATAGGCCTAGAAGCAAAGAAACTCCTGATCCATTGAAGAAGAAGGGAACATATGTGGTGAATAGCAATTATTTTTGTGAGGCTTGTGATAAGCCACATTCCCCTGAATATTGTGTTGTAGCCCAGAGAACGCAAGAAGAAGGATTGCTAATTGGAGATGATGGGGAAGATCATACGATCTACTTGACTTCAAATGCTTCTCATCATGTTGAGGAGAGGTACTCATCTTTGGAGGGAGGTTATGAGTATGACGTTGCAGAAATAAGGTATAATGTACATATGGCTGAGCAGCATGTTTTTTCTAACTCTGAGGATGATTATGTAGAACCACAATCTATTGAGGTGCCTGCTCACAATAATGTGAGGAGACTTACTGAAGAAGAAATAGAAAAATTGACTGTTCCTGCAGTAGAAGAAGCCAAGAATAAATACTGGTTGAGGAACAGGACAATAAATGAGAAGGAAGGTGTCCCTAGGGGTATCTTTATTAAAGATCAGAAAGTTGTGCAAGGAGTTTCAAAGAAAAATGAAAACAAACAATGTGAAGAAAGTAAATAGAATCCTGTCCAAAAGGATACAGTAAAAGAGCTACATAAAGAAATTCAAAAAAATGATCAGTCAGGTAGAGGAGAAAAAGAAGTAAACAAAGGAGAAACATTAGAACAGAAGAAAGTAGTTAAGGCAGAAGGTTCTTCTTTTGATTTTACTCAAGCCTTGTCTCAGGTAAAGATGTCTGTCCCACTTCTAGAAATGATGAAAATTAAGGAGTACAGGGACAGTGCAATGCAATTGATAACAAATGAGAGTGAAAAACATGTAAGTACTGAAAATAAAATGGTTGCAAAAAATAAGCAAGATAAAGTAAACGTCCCAGAAATCTGCTTGAGTAATGTATTGACAAGTCCGCCACAGGTTGATCCTTTCTTTATCACATTACTCATAAATAATAAATTATTGAGGAATTGTATGATAGATTATGGTGCCGCCATGAATATTATGCCAGTAGGAGTGATGAAACAACTAGGCATGTGGATGGATACACATGAAGGAAAGTGTTACGCAATGGATAACTGACTTATTCCTGTGGTTGGTATAATGAAAGATGTAGAAGTCAAGTTAGCTGCCTACCCTCAAGTAGCTTACAATATTGATATAATAGTTATAGACACCCCTCCTCAATTCGGTATGCTTTTATCAAGGCAATGGATGGCGGCTATTGGTGGAAATGTCCAGTTTGATCTGTCTTATGTAACCATTCCTGTAAATGGCCAAGAAGTGAAATTGTACAAGGAGCCGAGGATGAATCAACTCATTGATTCTGTGCCACAAGACCAAATCAATTGCTTTTGTGATGTTGATCTTGGGAGTTTCAAAATAGAACCAACACAGCCAAAATTGACTAATAGTGATCCTATTGAGAAGCATGCTGCAAGGAACCACAATGGTTTGTGGAAGATGTATTTCGATGGAGCCTACAACCAAGAAGGCAATGGAGCTGGGATAGTATTTGTTTCACCTAAAGGTAATACATTTAAGTATTCATTCTTGTTAACTTTTGAATGCACGAATAATGTGGCAGAGTACGAAGCTTTGTTGACTGGATTGAATATAGCGGTGAAGCATAAAATAAAGTTGCTGGCTGTTCTAGGAGATTCTGAGTTAGTTATCTCGCAAGTTAAGGCGAAGTATACAACAAAAAAAAAAGATTAAAGCAATATAGAAATGTTGTATGGGATACAATAGAATTGCTTGATGCTTTCTCGATTGAGTGGGTGGATAGATCGAAGAATATAATGGCAGATTTTCTAGCTAATGTAGCATTGAAGAGAGATGATATTACACTGGCAGGAGTGTCACAAATTGAATTCAAAACAAGGCTTGTTGTGCCTGATAATGTATATAGCTGGCAAGTTTTTAATGATGACACTGATCTTTTAAAATTCCTTCACTGTATAGACCAGTATGAAGCTCAAGAGATTGATTTCAATGCTTTTGTTGAAGAAGTTGATGGAAAAGAGACAGTCTTTGGAAAAGAGATCTTGCAACTTAAAACAAATAAGATTCCTAAAGGCTTGGTGGCATTAGAGAGGATATATGATGGAAGTGATCGGTCTTTAATAAAGCAAACACTGGTTGGAAGGGATGACATTGAAGAAATTAATTTGGGAACTGAGATGGCACCAAAAAAGGTGTACATAGGTAAAAAGATTAGTCCTACAATTAGAAAAATGTTGATTGAATTGTTGAGAAAGTATAAACATGTGTTTGCTTGGTCTTATGAAGATTTGAAAGCATAAAGAGAAGACTTGTTTTAGCATGAAATACCATTGAAGCTAGATGCTAAACCATTTAGACAAAAGCAAAGGCTGATAAATCCAACTTTAGAACCTAAAATGTAGGAGGAGTTGGTGAAGCTCAGAGATGGTGGAATCATTAAGCCAATCAGACATTCAACCTGGGTGTCAAATCTGGTCCCTGTCAGAAAGAAAAATGGAGACATCAGATTATGTGTAGATTTCATAAATCTAAACATAGCGTCCCTTAAAGATAATTATCCTTTGCCTAATATGGAGGCCATATTGCATAAGGTGACAGGCTGTGAATTGTTGTCCATGATGGATGGATTTTCAGGGTATAACCAGGTCAAGGTTAAAGAGTCTGAGCAATACAAAACAACATTCACAACCCCTTGGGGAACATATGTTTATCTAAGGATGCCATTTGGTCTCACTAATGCAGGGGCAACTTTTCAAAGAGCCATGGATACGGCTTTTGTTGATTTGATCAATGTTCTCATGGTGGTGTATCAGGATGATCTCACTGCTTACTCTAAGAAGGCTGAGGATCATGTTCATCATTTGGAAAAGGTATTTATAAGAGCCCTTGAATATGGTATTAGCTTAAACCCCAAGAAATGTAATTTTGCTATCATAGAGGGTAAACTTTTGGGGCATATTGTTTCCAAGGAAGGGATTAGGATAGACCCTAAAAGAGTGGAGGCTATTGATAAGATCCTTGTCCCTAAAACTGTTAAGGCGATACAATCATTCTTTGGACAGATTAACTTTGTTAGAAGGTTTGTTTCTAACTTTGCTGAGATTGTCAAACCAATATCAAAAATGTTAAAGAAAGGACAAAAGATAGAATGGACTGCAGAAACTTTGGAAGCTTTTGTGTCTATAAAACGAGCTATCAAGGAGGCTCATGTTCTTAAGTCACCTGACTTTTCAAAACCTTTCCAGATTTTTTCATTTGCCTCTATGCATACTATTGCAACTGTCATGCTACAAAAGAATTGAGATGGTTATGAGCAGCCCGTATCTTTTTTCAGTAAGTCATTACAGGGTTCTGAACTAAAGTATGATATAATGGAGAAGCAAGCATTCGCGTTAGTGAAAGTTGTAAAAGCTTTCAGGCCATACCTGGTTGGAGCAAAGGTAATTGCTTATGTTCCTCATGCAGCTGTCAAGGATATTCTGACACAATCTGAAGTAATAGGGAAAAGATGCAAATGGATCAACAAAATCTAGGAATTTGACTTGGAGATTTAAATCACTAAACTGGTCAGAGGTCAGGGTTTAGCTAAACTAATGGCAGAGGAAAATTTTGAAGCAAATCAGATTTGTAATGTAGAAGGAGAAGATGTAATTGCGAGCATTGAGCATACTCAATGGTATGCATATATCATGCATTATCTTAAACATATGAAGTGTCCAGAAGGATTGAATGATAACCAAAAAAGAACGCTGAAATTGCAGGCGTCAAAATATGTTTTTATGGATGGGGATTTATTTTGGAAAAATAGGGATGGTGTATTATTATTGTGTTTGGATGAGTTTCAAGCTAAACATGTTTTGAGTGAAATGCATGAGGGAGTATGTGGAGGACATTACTCAGCAAAGACAACAGCGCATAAAATTATCAGGGCAGGCTATTATTGGCCTATGATTTTTAATGACTCTTTTGCATATGTGAGAAAATGCGAAGCTTGCCAAAAGTTCTCTAGGAAATTGAAATATCAGGGAGCTTTGCCATTAAGACCTTTGCAGGTTGATGCCCCTTTTCATCAATGGGGAATTGATTTCATCGGAGAAATACAAGAAAAATCAAGTGGTGGACATAGGTGGATATTGGTGGCCACTGATTATTTCACTAAGTGGGTAGAGGCCATCCCAACTAAACAAGCTACAAGTAAGGTGGTGACACAGTTCCTGATGGATAATATTATTACTAGATTTGGTACACCAATGAGGTTGATTACTGATAACGGGATGTGTTTTAGATTAGATGAATTCAGAGGCTTTTGTAGCACATATGGTATTGCCATTTCTTATGCAGCCCCTTATCATCCATAGGCTAATAGACAAGCATAATATAGTAATAAGAGTCTTCTAAAGATTATAAGAAGGATGTTAGGTCAAAATAAGAAGGCTTGGGATTTGAAATTAAGATTGGTTGTATGGGCTGATAGAATTATGGTGAAGAAGGCAATTGGGAAGTCCCCATTTGAATTAGTGTATGGAACACAGGCCAACATGCCCTTGCAAAACTTGTTACCAGTTTATAGGTTTGTTCTTCAAGAAGATTTAGATATTCCTGAACCCATGGAGGAAAGAATGGAGCAGCTAGCTGAATTGGATGAAATGAGGAGAGTGGCTCAAAATCAAAATATAAAGTTGCAGAAGCAGATGAAATATTTATTTGACAAAAAAGCAAAGGATAGGAAATTTGGAGAAGGTGATCTGGTACTGATGTGGAATGCAAGGTGCCAGGAAAAGGGAAAACATGGGAAGTTTGAAGCCTTATGGCTAGGGCCTTTTGTGGTGGTTGGAAAGAAAGGCGAAGACTCATACTATTTGCAGAATATGGCTGGTGAAGATCAGGAATTGCCTGTACATGGGCAATTTCTGAAACATTTTTTCTCTTGAAATAATGCAGAGGATTAAGGGTTGCCAGTGCATGGACAACTCTTGATGGTCCTCTTTGAAATTCTTTTCCATGCACAGTAGTTTAGGAAATGAAAGGAACAGGATTTGCAAGTACATGGACAATCCTGATTTTCCTTCTTTTGAAATAAAAATTTCCATGTACAGTAGTATAGGGTCTCATTCATTGACATTGCCATTTGTTCCATTCTACTCACATGTTCCATAATTTTGAGTTTGGTCTACTCACCCAAAAATCTGAATCCTTGCAATGATCTCACTATCATTCATCCCCAGACGGAACCACTGTTGGAATTGTAAAATTTTGAAATTTTTACATTCTATTGCATCCAAAAGTTCCAGTATTGAGTTCTCATCATAAGCATCAAAGTCCCTCTTTGTATTGTCTTGCTTGTTTTCTGTCATAAAAGCCATTGAATCCATCAAGTCTTTCATTTTTCATTGAAAGACCTGAATTGGCAAGACATTGTAAAAGTCTCCCCGACCTAATTTTTCATTAATATATGTTTGTTGCAGACTATCGGCAGGACAATTTGCTTGTTTCAGCGACAAAAGGAATCATTTCGGCAAAGGGGAGTCATTGTCGGAGTGAAGTCATGGCGAATACAGTGTGTTTCGCCGACCGATGCATGTGGAAGTTTATCGCTCAAAACAAAGGTGTTTGGGAAAATGTTTCGGCGAACTAATTTTTTCTTGCTGATAGGCATCCTGAAAAAAGTATATCGGCATATGTTGGGGCATCGGTCTGATGTCGGGGCGAAGACAATATGTCATACCGACTAATGCATAAAGGGGTTGTTTCGGCCAGACTAATTGATATCGGTATGAACTCATAACGAAATCATTTTGTTTTACCGATTGACTTGCAAACAGATGTCTTGGTATGACTTATGTGCATCGGGGAAGGTCTAGGCGAAGGGGCCATTGTTTGGCCGAACTAAGTTCAAAGGTATTTCAAACCTATCGGTGAGAAGCTATGGAGTATTGCTGATTCAAATCTTATGCTGATGGAGATATGCATCGCCGAGAGAAGAAATTGTCGGCATAAGTTTCACCGAAGTATAATATTATACTGATAGATGGTTCGGGGTGAGTTTTGCCGAATAGGAGTAATCTGGAGGAGTGATTTCGGTAGGACATTTGGTGTCAGTGTAAGTTTTTCCCGAAGGTTCATTATCTTGCTGAAAGTATTATTTCAATGGTTGGGTTTATTTCTTTGGTGAGAAAACTTGGTGGACATGCCGAAATGAGAATTCATCGGTGAAAGGGTGATTTTGTCTTAGTGAATGAAAATACATTGAAAAGTATATATCGGTAAGATGCAAAGATATTTGCATAACATCTCCCCGATTTTGAAAGTCACAGCGAAGCGGGTGAAATGAAGATTGTATCAACAAGAATATAAATTTGTCTTGGTGACCCAATGAAGATAAAGACTTTCGGTGAAACAGGATGAAGTCTGTGAGAGGTTTCCCTGACGTCTGCGGGTTATAGCGAAGAACATAAAGATAGAGGATTTCAGTCAGTGTGAATAACATTAATGTCTCAGTGATTGGAAAATGCTTTGAAGAAAACATATCGGTATTGTTCCATGATATCTATGAGACGCTTCCCCAACTTTGAATTGTCATAGCGACATGAAAAGCAGAAGCATTTGTCGTCAAGTTGATTCCAGGTGTCGGTAAGACTGCAGAGTGTCTTGGCGAATGATGAAATAAATGTTGAAAAAGGATTTCGCCCCATATTTGAATTTTTCTCATCGAAAGGACATTTGATGCGACAGTGCTAGTTTCAAAGGTGACTTCATTCGTGCTTCATTAATGGAACGATGGGATAAAACAGTAATGATAGTAGTGTTTTAATCAATTCCTCATTTCTGAATTGATTGCTGGTGAATTGGCAAGCTGAACGAGAGAACCAAGATGATTTTTCAGTCTGAGGAGCTCAAGTAGAATACTGTAAGTAGTTGCTTCTCTGTTTTTCATATTTTGATTCTGTAAGCTTGAAAAAATGGAGTCTTCTGGTTCTGGAAAGGGTAAGGTTAGGAAACTTGGTGAGAGCAGTCAGTCGGGGGGAAAGAAACAAAAGACTGATACAGAGCATGAAGGCACTGAAAGGAAGCTAAACCAAGACCTTATTGATCAACTACCTGGTTTGGGGCCTAAAGCTAGAAGGTTCGCACAACTTAGGGTAGAAGTTGACAAGTTGGATGACAAATGCAAGTTCACAGGTGATGTCTAGACTGCTGTGAGAGGGTATGAGCTTTTCAATTTCCACTATCGTAGGAGGAATCATTTTGAGCCAGTTTGTAATGCATGGAAGTTGAATGTAGGGAAATTGATGTGCCCTAATATATTTATTAATGCTGAATTGGTAAAATTGCTTGTTGATCATTATGATCCAAAGTGTAAAGCAATATGTGATCCTTCTGGAAAACCACAGATACATGTGTCAAAAGAAGGAATTGGTGAGGTTT
This sequence comes from Sequoia sempervirens, assembly GCA_007258455.2. Classification (NCBI taxonomy): domain Eukaryota; kingdom Viridiplantae; phylum Streptophyta; class Pinopsida; order Cupressales; family Cupressaceae; genus Sequoia; species Sequoia sempervirens. Next base: position 10,712 of record VDFB02215855.1, read on the forward strand.
TCAAATTGGAAGGATTTTGTGATGAGGAAATCAATTGTGAAGAGTTGCAGAAGGAATTTTTCAGAATGGATACAAGTTACAAGGGTTGGAGGTTACCAATTCATAGGGTTAAATAGTGTAACAAGCCCGAACCTCTGGAAGATAGTGAGGGGCCTCCTTATCATGTAGATTTGTTTGAACCCTACATGAAGTATACATATTTTTCAGTGTGTCAGGTGTTGGGGATGGATGCCCCAAAATTTATGTCAATGGTGCCAATGGTCATTGCAGCAGACATTCAATATCATAATGCTAGGTTATTTGATTATGCTTCATATATTTCTAAGGAGCTTGACTCACGATTGATGGCTATAAAGGGTGGAGCTTCCATTTTTCACCTCAGAAACTATTCATTGTTGATGCATTTGGTGCTATATTTCAGAAAAGAGCTTGGGGTGTGGCCTCTAGAAATGAGAATTTCTCAGACTAGTAAGGAGGGTGAAACATTGCCTGTTCAATTATGGACTGCCATTTGGGACAGTAGGTTTGTTGGTTCTAGTTTTATTCATTTTGAGGAGTATTTTGTAAAGACATTGTATAAATTGTATCATTATCCTTGTAATCATTCATTGACTGATGAGATCAAAAGATTCCTTCGGCCTAAAGATTTCAATGGGCCAATTGACCATAATTGGGGAGACTGATATTGTTTAGAGGGAGCTATAGTAATCAGAGTGTATGGATTTGAAGATGCTCCTTTCATTCTGCCAAGGACAGTTCCAAACAGGGTTACCTACTTGGAAATTGTCAGACAAATGGATTATAGTAGTGTGATGCATTTCAGTTCTTTTGGGAAGCAGGCATTTATGCCTAGTACTTTATGCTTTGGTGATTTCACTGTGTTGGCTAAAGAGGGATATAATTCAATTCTTGACAGATTGTTGCACTATAACATGAAAAGAGGACCAACCAAGAAATACTTTGACCCTGAGGGGTATATTCATTCAGCCAAAGAAAGGATTAATTTTGGAGGGTATCAGCATGTACCCTATCCTTTTGATGATATGATTAGAAATCTAGATGAAGATGAAGCAAAAAGGGTAGTTGAAAGGTATAACCAAGGGCTACAAGATACTGAGTTATTGTCTTCTGGAGATGAAGAAGCACCAAGAGCTGATGTGTCACAGGGTAAAGCATTAAAGGTATCTAGAATGAGGACTCAACAATATTTCTGCCTAGTCAGAGAACAAAGTATTGAAAGTGGTGATGTTGATGCTAGGCATATGGAGTACAAATCCTTTGTTTCTGATGATGAGTTTATACATTCCCCTGAGTTCAAAGCATTCTTGTACAAGTAGAAGGGGAAGGAGATAAGAGAGAATGTTGATGATATCACTTCTAGAAATGAGGAACAATTGTTGGCTCAATTGAGAAGATGTGTGGATGATGAAATGGAAAATATGACTCCAGAAGTGGGGAGGAAAATGTTGGAGGATGCTGGTGTTATGATATTTCCTGGTTTAGATTTGAATTCTGCATTGGTTTTTGATAGTTTCTTGAAGGGTAGTAATGCTACTCATAAGCTTGATAAGGAAAAGGTGACAGAAGTATATACAGGCTCCAAATATAATACTGATGAGGGATCAATGTTGATATGGGCTTTGTACCCACCCCACAGGAAATCAGTGGTACTTGATACAGAGAAGGCATTTGGCCATGTCTTGACTTTAAAAGCTGGAGAAGCTGATCCTGTTGCTACTGCTGATATTGGGGTAAATATTGCAAAATTGAATAAAGCACAGATTCAATTATTGATAAAAGAAAGAGAAACGTATAAAGCAAATAATGAGAAATTGCTGAGAGAAAATGATAGACTCAAAGATTTGGTTGGTGTTTCAATGGGAACAACCAAAATGATCACTCAAGGAGAGAGCTCTCAAGCAAAAGACCACTGGGTAGGGTCAAGTGCTTATTCTCAGGGAAAGCATGATGCTATTTCTGCAATTATCAAGAAGAGACAGGATTATTTGATATCCTGGTTGAACAAATTGTGGGGAAAATATTCTCATACTCTTGCTGCATTGAAGGAGCACACAAGAATGGATGGACGAATCATGGAGAAATTTCATGAGTTGGCTCAAAGTGATGAAGCTAGCAGTTCTGCACTTGAAGTTGCAAATCACATAATCAATTGCCATCGAAATTTCTATGATGAATTGTAAGGAGATGAATAGGGGTTAATTGCAGCTGTTGAGAAAATTGTAATTCCATTTTCTGATGATAATGGGGATTTGAAAGAGGCCACCAGGTGGAAAAATGAATGTGACTCAATGCTGAGTGAAATCATGAAGATAGTTTCTGTAGAGGATACAACATTGGAAGAAGTGAGTAAACAAAATGAGGAAATGGTCAAGATGGAAATTACGGTCCGAAATGCTGTTGGGGATGCAGACACATATGAGCGCCAGGATTATTTTGACCACCTCAACAAGACTCACTTGTGGCTAAATAGAGCCTAATTATTCTCTATCTTATGTTTTATAATTTGTATTTTCTATTTCTGAAAGGATGCATCCTTTCATATTCTCAATGTATAAATGTCTATTTTATGAAACAATATGTGGATAGAGAATAGAGAATACGGTGGAACACCATGTTTCACGGGGTTGAGACTATGCTGTATGTTTTGAAGCCATGGAAATATCAATGAAAATCATCTGATTTGCTGGCGAATTATGGTGTCAATTGTTGTGTTGTGCCTATTGAAAGAATTATTTGAGTTGTCTCTAAAATTAATGTTTCTTGGTTATTTAGATCAACATAACAAGTTTATGTCTGGTTTATCAGTACGTATTTGTCATATCTATGTGATTGGTTGATAGGTTCTTTCAAGGAAGGATTAAATCCTTTTGATTAATCATAGTAATCAGGGAATTTCATTTAGATCAGTAAGAAGAACTCAATAATCACAACCTTGCATTTTTATACTGGTGATAAATAAATATGCCAAACAATTTGAATGAATCTAGAAAGAAGTCAGTTGTCTATGATTTCATCGATTCTGCATATTATATAAGGCACTGGTCTCACGTTCCATCATTTAGTTTATTCATACTTTTACATCCTATTAGGCGAGCATATTAGGGTTTAGTTTTGAATGTTGGTATACAATATATACCAATTTTGTTTTATTTTGTCCATTTCAATTTGCCATCTTGGACAAATCATGGCATGAAGATAAGATCAATAGTCAAGTTTGCTTTATTTATTATAGGTACACCCGCCTAGTTCTAGCAGTGCCTGGAGAGTAGAAGGTTTAATTCTTTCAAACCTTGTTTTGTTACCCTAAAATGTTGTGAAAGCTTGGCAACCTTCAAGTAGTTCAAACACATGTTTTTGAGGAGATAACATTACAAATGGGCGATAGATTGTAAAGAGAGAACTTTATCAGAGTGTTAGTGCATGATTGGTGATATATTAGGACATGTCTCTTCAATGATTCAATGTTCTTCTTGTCGGAATGAAAATGTGTGGTTGGCAAGAGAATGGGCTATGCCTCTTCGACATAGCGATGGTGGCACTATGGAGATTTATCGATGAGATAATATGGTGTCAAGAAGAGTTTTGTCCATGTCTATTCGACAAACCAATAGCTACCTTGGTAGCGAGACATTGATGTATTAGCAAGTGTCTAGGAGAAGTATCCTCGATGGAGCACTAAGGAGTATGGAAGTGTTGTCGATGAGACTGTATGGCATTGATGAGACCTTTTTCAATGTTTGTTCGACATGGCGATATGAAGGTAGTGCTAGAGTGGGACCCAAACACGATGATGTGGGTGATATAGATGATGAAGTAGATGTGTGGCGTAATGAGACTAGATAAATGGTAATCCACATCCTTGTTGTGGATTATAATGCAGTGATATGGCAATGAGGTGGATAGGTGACATCATTAATGGCTTTTGTCAACATGACTAATGGTTGTTGGGGAGACTTTCTTAGATGTATCCTCAACAACCCAATGACTCTTTCATCGGTGAGACATTGGCGTATCACCAGGAATTTGAAGAAAGTCTCTTCGATAGGGTGATGAGTGTATGATGCTAACTGCAGGACTCAGTAAGGTTGACATGCATTGATGGTACAATCAAAGAGTGAATGATAGAAGGACACATGGAAGAAAGCAAGATTGGATGGTGGTCACACACCCTACAATATTTTGAGTGGTACCTAGTTAGGACCTACGAGGTCTACAAGGAATGGTGGAGATTAATCCATGATGGTTGAGATTGGATGGTGGTCCCACACTTCGCAAGGTTTGTGTGGGCCCATTTTCAATTTCACGAGATGAGTGCATTTTGAAGGTGTGTCCTAGTGGACCCCACGTATGGTGAACAATATATGAATGTGCTCAATGGTGAAGATTGATCAAAGGTTGATCAGATAATGATATTGAAAATTTTCTTCATTGGTGTGAAGGTTGTGTATTGGTCGGACCTTGAAGCATGTCCCAGCGACAGAGTGATGGGTGAGTGTATGTACTTCATTGATGTGAATTTTTTGTATTGATAGAACATTGATGGATGTCTCCTCGACAGAGAGATAAGCAATTTAATATTCATTGGTGTGAAAAATTCCTTTTGGTGGGACTTGGTTGGAAGTCTCCTCAACAACCTGATGGTGGAAATTTAGAAAGAGATAAAACATTGATTGATGACATATGTGATGAAAGTGAATAACACAATGGCATTTGGAGATCGATGATTTGTTTTTTTGAATCCTTGTTTCAAAAAAAAACTTGGTCAAGGAAAGACTTTTACAATGGTGTTCTATGGTGAATACCCTTAAGATCAACAAAGGAGATTTGAATGACCACTTATCCAATGTTCAAGATTTAAAGACATGGTAGTAAATGAGGATCACAAGATCAGGGCACAAAAGGAGAAGATCGATGACCATAATTCAAGAGCAATGATCTCAAACGACTAAGTTTGTGTAAATAGGGTTTTGACTAGAAACTGACATAGAGCAGAGAGTTAATTGGTCCAACTACACCCAGTGACCAATTGAATGAAGATCTAATTTTTTAAGTGGTAGAATAGATTGCAGATGAGATCATTATCAAATTAGATCGAATGGACAATATAGATCATTAACTACATAATCTAATTATTAGGGTTTGATAGGAAGAGAATGAAGGAAAATTCTCTGCACCATATTTAATGGTGTGTGGCTTGATGCAAGGTATGGTGATGTCTGGTAAACCCTATCAAATGTTTTAATGGTGAGCTAGACAATGGTGTGTGGCATGAGGGTAGAGGTAGCTTGCTAGTGAAGTTTGCAAGTGAGGGAAACCTTGAAAAAATATTTGAGGAGATTTGAATGGTGGTGAGAATCTTGAGAAAGAGATTGTAGATCGGTGAAGTTAAGGAAAAAGGAAGACAATCTGAGAATTGTCTAAGATGTTGTATTTTTGTGTGTGTGAAGTCAGCCAGTGCACAAAGTGTTGAATAGAAGTATGTATTACTGAGTGTGTAGTAGTGGCATAGAGGGAGAGTGTGTAGCATAGGAAGATATAATAAATTTTTTAAAAGTATAGAAGAGGAAAAGAGAGAGCAGTAGAGAAGACATAGAATGCATTTTGTGAAGTCCTAGACTATAATAAAAAACATCCTCTAGGTGTTTGCATTCATGGTGAAGAGAGTGTGTAGTATAGAAAGATAGAAAAGTGATTATTCTATGTGCAAAGAGAGTACAAAGTAGGGGTGTATTGTTGAGAGTGTAGCTTCAACAACAATGTGTGTTGCAGAATATGCAACAATGTATTGAATGTAATGGTGCATCTCAGGTTTATGTAGAGCCATTTATATGCATATTTGAGCTCTAATTTTAGCAAGAGGTTATGACCTCATTGTACTAAGTTGTAGCTCAGTTTAGGGGATTTTAGTCTCCTTGGAGTTGTAGCTCCTAAACCAAGGTGTTGTTGTATCCTTAAATTTTTTGCTTCTAAATTACGTAGTTGATGTTTCCTTGGGTTGTAGCCCTAAAAAATTGTAACATAGATTTCTTTTGTGATGTTGGATTTGAGCAGTAGACTCAAGCAACCTTGGTCATGGTGGTTTTTCCCATCTTGGGTTTTCCATGCATATCTGGTGTTGTGGGTATTTGTGTTGATTGTCTATTTGCATGTGTATGTTTGCATCTTTAGTTTTTAATCTACACAATAAGAGTTGAGTAAGAAATTTGCACAAGATATATGGAGCTAAGGAAGTAATCTGCATAAAAGTTTTGAGGGCTAATGTTTTTAGTATTTATTGATTCACCCCTGTCTCAGTAGATCATTGTGTTCCAGCAATTGGTATCAGAGCTCTAGGTTCCCTAGGAGAAGCTTAATCAACTCGGGTAGATCTTGGTAGAGTGAACACAATGGTTAGTCAAGAAAGTTTACGCAGATATGATGGACCTATATTTGATGGATCAAGATATAATTTTTGGAGCTCATTAATGGAAGGATATTTGGGGTCCATAGGATTTGATGTTTGGATGTCAGTCGTAAATGGATATACAGTTCCTATTGCTCCTCCAATAACTGAAGTTGAAAGGAAGGCATATGAGGATAATGCTACAACAAGAGACATAATTCTTCATGGAATATCATGTTATGTGTTGGTCAAAGTCATGCATTGTCAAACAACACATGATGTTTGGAACAAGTTGAAGAGAATGTATGAAGAGGATGCTAAAAAGGAAATGAAGGAATTGACTCATAAATATGAAAATGAATCTAAAATTATGAGTACAAGTGAAGCTACAACAAGATATGATGAAGAAGAAACATCTACATCCAAATCACAAGAACCTAGTGAAGAGCAAGTTGATTCCTTTAGAAGATCAAGAAATGGCTTTAGGAAACATAGAGGTAATCATAATCATTTTGTTTCTAAATGTTTTTATGATGAAGTAAATTATTTTGGTAAGGAAAATGATAGTAAAAATAACCTACACACAAGAAGAGAAAGTTGGACATCTGATGTAATTTTTTTTTTAAATTGGTATTAGACCATTGCATGTTGGTTTAGAATAGGTTAGTTGGTACAAATCCCTTGAAATGACACTAGTGAATAATGGAGCAAGGTCTAAGGGGGAGATGCTATTGGTATAAAATTAGTGTTATATTTAATACGGTGCAGTCCAGGATATCATTTGGTACATAGCATAAAGTGAACACATTTATAATTGGTATAAACCCTGATTGGAGAAGAGATTGTAATGGCACTTCAACTAGCATCAAATATTTTTTTAATTGGTACAGAGCAGTTGAAGCATATGGGGTTGTCATTGAAGTAAAAAGGTTGAATGTAGAGGTTGGTATGAGAACAAAAATTGTTTTCAATTGGTATCAGTTAAAGGGGGAGACAAATCCTTTTTCCATTGCTAAGAAGTGAAGGTTGTAGTAGTATGGTGACTGAAGACAATGAAGAGGAGAAAGGATGAACATGTGCTCAAAATAATTGAGCATGGGGGTGAAAAAATGAGCAAATACTCAAAGTATAGCATAAAATGGAAAGTTGTGCAGATGCTCATAAGAATGAGAAAAGGAGAAGGAATGCCAAAGGAGGAGAACAATTTTTGGAGGAGTGATCCCTTTTCCATTGATGTCAAAGGGGAAGAAAGTATATAAATGTTGAAGTATATGAGAAAGACAAAGAAATTCATGCAAATGCTCAAAGAGGAGCATTGGAGGAAGCTACAATAGAAGTAGAAAGTAATGACGATACTGGCACAAATGTTGAATTGACTAATTGGTATCATACAACATTTAATTTTTTCCATCAATGAAAAAGGGGGAGATTGTTGGAATATGTTACATCATTAATGTCAAAAAGGGATTATAGAAGAAGTGTATTGATCTTGTGCAAAAGTGAAAATCAGGAAAAGGAGTTTGTTGGCATGATGACAAAAGATGGATGAGAGAGTAGTGTTTCTGATGGCGAATTGAGTGGTAGATTCATGATGGATTTTATGAGAGCTTTTCAGAAAGGTATTGTGCAGGCCCAGGGGATGTATAACACATCCAAAAATGAATTTTGTTTTCTCTAAGACAAAATTAGGGTTTACTAGTTAAACCCTAGACTTGTAGTCATGGCATCCTCAAAATGTTCTATTTTTATGTTGACTTGGTATTAGAGGTTGTCAGTTGCATTAGGTGCCACTTATGTCTCTAAAGTTATGGAAGTGACTGGCCCCTCTGCCTAGTGCTTAAAGGTTATACATCTCCATTAGTTTGGTGTAAAATGGTTTATTTTCTTGTCATGAGATTCCAGGTTTTCCTAGCCTATGTCGTGGGGTTATCAAATTTCGAAACCATCTCACTTAGCGACTTAGTCATGTTGGTGACCGACCCCATTGTCTAGGTTGGTAGTATCTTGAAGGTACGAAGAGACATCTATATGTCGACATATTGCAGGTTTGCAAAATTTTGCAACCTTTGACTAGAAGTTCTTATGTTCATACTTTTAGTGACTTATTGATGGAGTGATAAGGTGTAAGGAGAAATTTATTAGAGTGACAATGCATGATCAATGAGATATTGGGAGATGTCTCTTCGATGGGTCAATATTCTTCTTGTTGGCATGACAGTGTGTGGTCGGTAAGAGAATGGGCTATGTCTCTTTGACATAGCAATGGTCGCACTATGGAGATTTATCGATGAGACAATATGGTGTTGGGAAGATTTTCATCCATGTCTCTTCAACAAATTGATAACTATCTTATCGGTGAGACATTGATGTATCAGCGAGAGTTTGGGAGAATTCTCCTCGATAGAGCAATAAGGAGTATGGAAGTGTTTTCTATGTGACTGTATGGTGTCAGCGAGACCTTTGTCAATGTCTCTCTGACATGGCAATGTGAAGGTAGTGCTCGAGTGGGACCCAAACATGATGACGTGGGTGACAAAGATCATGAAGCAGATGTGTGGCGTAATGAGATTAGATAAATGGTAATCCACATCCTTGTTGTGGATTATGATGTAGTGGCATGGTGATGAGGTGGATAGGTGACATCATCAATGGCATTTTTTGACATGATTTATGGTCATCATTGAGACCTTCTTAGATGTATCCTTGATAGCCTAATGGTTCTTTCATTGGTGAGACATTGGCATATCATGAGGACTTTGAAGAAAGTCTCTTCGATAGGGCAATGAGTGTATGGTGTTGACTATGGGACCTAGTACGATTGACATGCATTGATGGTATAGTCAGAGAGTGAATGATAGAAGGACACGTGGTAGAAAGCAAGATTAGATGGTGGTCGCACACCCCACAAGATTTCTAGTGGGACCCGATCAAGACTTGCAAGGTTTGCAAGGAACAATGGAGATTAATCCATGATGGTCGAGATCATATAGTAGTCGTACACCTTGCAAGGTTTGTGTGGGACTATTTTCAAGCTCATGAGATGAGCAAATTTTGGACGCATGTCCTGGTGGACCCCGTGTATGGTGAACAATATATGAATATGCTCAATGGTGAAGATTGATCAAAACTTGATTGGAGAATGTTGGTGCAAGGTTGCTTCATTAGTGTGAAGGTTGTGTATCAGCAAGACTGTGTATCAGCAAGACCATGAAGCAAGTCCCAGCGATGGAGCAATGGGTGAGTGTATGTGCTTCATTGATGTGAATTTGGTGTATCGACAAGACATTGATGGATGTCTCCTCAATAGAGCGATAAGCAAGATAAGATTCATCAACATGATAGATACCTTTCGATGGGACTTGTTTGGAAGTCTCCTTGACAATCTAATGATGGAAATTACAAAAGAGATAAAACATTTACTGATGACATGCACGGTGAAGGTGAATAACACAATGACATTTGGCAATCAATGATTTGTTGTTTTGCATCCTTGCAAAACAACACTTGGTCAAGGAAAGACTTTAACAATGATGTTCTATGGTGAATAGCCCTAAGATCGACAAAGGATATTTGAATGACCTCTTATCCAATGGTTAGGATATAAAGACATGATAGTAAATGAGGATCACAGGATCAGGGTGTGAAAGGAGAAGATCGACAACCATAATTCAAAAGCAATGATCTCAAATAGCTAATTCCATGTAAACAGGGTTTTGATTGGAAATCGATAGAGTAGAGAGTTAATTGGTCCAACTACACCCAGTGACCAATTGCATGAAGATCTAATCTATTAGGTGGTGGAATATATTGTAGATGAGATTGCGATCACATCAGATTGAATGCACAATAGAGAGCATTAACTGCATAATCTAATTTTTAGTGTTTGATAGGAAGAGAATGAAGGAAAATTCTTTGTACCAAATTTAATGGTTTGTGGCTCAATGAAAGGTATGGCGATGTCTGGTAAACTCTATCAGATGTCTTAATAATGAGATAGATAGTGGTATGTGGCATGAGGGAAGAGGTAGCTTGCTGGTGAAGTTTGCAAGTGAAGGAAACCTTAGCAGAAGATTTGAAGAGATCTAAATGGTGGTGAGAATATAAAGAAAGAGATTGTAGATCAGTGAAGGAAAAAGGAAGACAATTTGAGAATTGTCTAGGTTGTATCTGCTATGTGTGTGTGAAGTTGAATAGTGCACAAAGTGCTGAATAGAACTGTGTATTGTTGAGTAAGTAGTAGTGGCGTAAACAGAGAGTGTGTAGAATAGGAAGATATAACAAAAAATATTCTAAGTACAAGAGAGGAAAAGAGAGAGCAATAGAGCAGATAGAGAATGCATTTTGTGAATTCCTAGACTATAATATAGAACATCATCTATGTGTTTGCATTCATGGTGAAGAGATTGTGCAGTGCAGTGAGATAGAACAATAATCATTCTATGTGCAGAGAGAGTATAGAGCAAGGGTGTATTGCTAAGAGCATAGCTTCAATAGAAGAGTGTGTGTTGTAGAATATGCAACAATTTATTAAATGTAATGGTGCATCTCAAGTTTATGTAGAACCATTTATATGCATATTAGAGCTCTAAGTTTAGCAAGAGGTTGTAGCCTTATTGTACTGAGTTGTAGCTCAGATTAGGGGATTTTAGTCTCCTTGGAGTTGTAGCTCCTAAACTAGGGTTTTTTTGCATCCTTGAAGTTTATTCTAAATTAGGTAGTTGATGTTTCCTTGGGTTGTAGCCCTAAAATATTGTAATATAGATTTCTTTTGTGATGTTGGATTTGAGCAGTAGACTCAAGCAGCCTTGGTCACCATGGTTTTTCCCATCTTGGGTTTTCCACGTATATTTGGTATTGTGGGTATTTATGTTGATTGTCTATTTGCATGTGTATGTTTGCATCTTTAGCTTTCAATCTATGTAGTAAGAGTTGAGTGAGAAATCTACACAAGGTATATAGAGCTAAGGAAGTTATCTGCATAAAGGTTTTGAGGGATAAATTTTTTAGTATCTACTGATTCACCCCCCTCTCAATAGATCAATGTGTTCGAACATACATCACACATCATTGCACTATATTTTTTTGGTGCTTCATATATATATATATATATATCAGATCTGCATTTCCACTATTCGACTTGCATCAAAGATAGAGTCAGGTGAGTATGTTGCACAAAGTGTTGGAAATGTTGGTATAGATGCAAAAAGGATATCCCACACTATACTGAATAGGGCTGGACCAAAACAAACTTCGGTACAACATTGCATAGACCAAAAACTTATGTAGGTAACAATGCTGTCGAATCAAGGGATAGGCTAGAGGTAAGCACACCAGAGATAATAGTACTAGATTGAATAATGAAATCAATGAAAAATATCAATAGTATCCCCCTTTTTCATTGATGGCAAACAAATTCTAAAATGCCGAAGACATAAAAAAAAAACTCCAGAACTCCCCCTAAGATGAATTTCTCTATATTTTGTTGTTTTTCATAAACTTTTTTCTTCCTTTTTGTTTCTCCCCCTTTTGACATCAATGAACAAGGGGTATAGGGTGAAAACATTCAAATGTGCCTAATGCACCACAAGAGAAATATTGCTTGATTTTTTGAAGATGGGCGACCCACTTACGCTCCTAGCATATTATTCTTTGTAAAATTCGCCCGGTTAGAAAGGATTTGTGCAAACTTGAAGGCGGATTACAGAGGTAAAGAGTTCCTCTATCTTCATGGATGTGAATCGAAGGGTTTTAATTGTGCCTTCAGAATGCTCAGTGTCGATTGAAATAATGTATGCACATCTACCTAGAGATTTCCCTACAAGGGTAGAATGATGTTGTCCCTTTTGTTGTGTAGTTTGGTACTTTGTGGTAGCAGTTCCTCGGTGAGGGATCTCCACAGATTTGGACAAGTCTTCAAATAACTTAAAAGAATGGTATTCCTACCTAATCGTTGACTCAATTGATTCAATATATTTTCTAATAATGGTTGTGGCATCCAACCACTAAAGGTTGTACAAATAGAAATAATTTCCTTCCTCAAGAAGGTCTTGACCTTGATTAATTAGCTGATGAAGATTGGAGAAGGCATTTGCACATTGATCTTTTAAATCCTGCAAGAGCTTATTCCTTTCAGCTTCCTTTTCCCTATGGAGTTTTTCATTCATATAGGTAGAGAAGTCCTTCACAACATTAATGGTGGTTTTCACTGTTATTTGTATTGCTTCACGGTGATCTATAGCCATTTGGAACCAATATTTTTGGAGCAACTAATGACATTCTTCGTCAAGGTACATCTTTTCCCTTTATGCTCCAAGCATATCTAATTTTTGAGCTTGGAATGGACCATTGGAATTTTCTGAAAGGGATTAATCCTCAAATTCGGAAGTGCTTTGGAGATGATGATGGGTTGGAACATGGAAATAGAAATTGCAGTTCTTTAAAGGTGTCGTGGAATAGATGCTGGTGGAGTTTCCAACATTTTCTGCTTCTCAATATTCTTCAGGTTTTCCTTTAAATCTTTTTTTCAGCGCACTATCGTTTCTCTTCCTACTTCCGGTCAGCGTCAGGCTGCCTTTAATATAACCCCTCGCATTTTTATTTTCCCGTTTTCTCACTATTTTCGAGATTACTCTCTTTCTTCTCAATACTTCTTTTTTTTTCTTGTCTTCTTTTTACCACTCACTTGAATGGGATGCGTAAGAATGATTGATTTCAGTTACAGATTCGTATCAAGATTGTATGCTTTTGCAGGTGTATTCTGGTACAAGATCTGGAATGTTTTCAGTATCTAATTCCTTATGAGGAAAGCGTAATGGGGCGGCCCGGATGGTGGAGGGCCTCATAGAAATAACAAATGGGGATTTTCCACAAAACAGCACGTAAACTTGCCCCAATGATATACTTTCGATTTAAATATACCCAACTTCTTTATTTTCCATAAGGGTATGTTCCCTTTTCTTTGTTCTCAACTCTGACTGACTGAGTTCCTTAAAACTTGCTAAGTCTTCCTCTTTTATGAGTTTAGAAACAATGGAAAAAGCTTCATTGACAATGTCCTTATCTATTTTCCTAGCATTCGCTCAAATTGTATTTAGACCAACCCAGAGACTATCAGGAATATCCTCTTTGAAATTACCTATATTTCCATCTAATCTTGCATAGTATTGAACAAATTCTTGTGTTATGTTTTCTTTTCCCTTGGAAGTAGTATAATTGTACAAATCACCAACCTCTTTAAAGTTTCCTTCTACAAGTAGTTCAAATAAAGTATCTACATCAGGAGGATCACAAGTTACCTCTTTGGATTTATTCTTCTGAAACTTAATTTGGAACTTGTCTAGGTCTGATTCTACTTCAGATTCTACATGAACAAGATTAGCCTTAGTGGCTTTCTCTTCTTTCTCCTTCTTGCTTGGAGTATGCAGAGGAAGACCCTTCTTCCTCTTACCAAATGAACTCTCCATTTCTACCCAAGGTTCAACTGCTTTTGCAGAGGTACCAAATGAGCTATTGGTTATACTCCAAGTAATTATTTTGAGTACCACAAGACCTTCCTCTGTCATATCCCATTTTTTTGTAATCTCTTTCAGAGTCTTCTATATTTTCTTACTAATTTCCTTTGAGATTTTCTCTTTCCAGATTTCTTTGGACTTTTCTTCTGCTGCACCAAACCTCTTCTGAGAGGTGTCTATTAGACTCTTTAATAGAACTTTTTAAAGTTGTTCTACATGGTCTTTTGATACTTCATACCCCAATTTGGGTATCCACCGAGTTCTCGGTACAATAGCTTTCATTACACATTTGTGAACCATGACTATGAATGTGATACCATCCTTATATTTGGTGACTACATATTTAGGGATTCTCTCTCGGTTGTGTATCTTATACTGTAATAAAGATAAAAATGAAGCAAATGCCATTTCTTGTGTAGTAGTGTTAGCATACTTCTCATTCACTTAGTAATTTGGTGAGCAACTGGTTTTTTAGATGACCACACTATTGAACCATGATCAGGAATCTCATGCATGAAGTAGAATAGTAAATAGAATGCAAGGGTTCCAAACTAGAATGCAACCATCTTCTTACTTCATTTGCACTAATTTAAATTCTCAAGGAATTGCTCTTTGATGAGCTCACATAAGTTGTAGTCCACTCCATTAACCACCATATCATATGCAGTGCAGACCGTAGTAGTAGAGATGGAGTAGTATATTTTGTTTCCAATAACATGGGCAACATACTTCACTGCTATATTTGTAACTGTATAAATTGCAAGAGACCTACCATAAAAAATGGCCTGAGTTAGGTTTTCAACTTCCTTGTTTTTTACTACCTTTGGTGTTAGAAGAATGCCAGTGTCATTCAACCCAATAACAACATTTATTACTTCTTTTCTGATCATATGAGCTTCATCTAACCACATGAATGTATCATGGAACTTGCTCATAGCCATTCATACCCATTTATTATCAAAATAGAAACATAGGAAATCATTCTAGACATGCAGCTTCTTTTCAACTAGAACCTTGTATTCAGGTTTGACATTGAATTCATCACTAGTGATCTCATTTATCAATACATTAAGTAATCTATTGTGATTAAATTCTTCAAGCTTCAAATGAATTTAAGCCCTAATATCTTCCATGGGAATGACTCTGTGTGGGATTTTTGATAAACAACCAGCCATATCATTTTCAATTGATATATCTGAATACTTCTTGAATTCAGGATGAGGCTGAGATGTCACATTGACTAGAGTGGGAGTAGCCATAACTATAAGTGTAGAGAAATTGAAAAACTCAAGAAAAATACCTCTTGTCAATTCACAAGCCCTAGGACGCAAGTCAAATTCTTTATTCTCCTTAGCTCCTTGTAATCCTTTCGCTTGAGTGATCAAAATGACTTGTTGATTTTTTTTTATTCTAACTTTGTAATAAATGCACCTTTTGCATTAAATGTGTCATAACTCCTTTTGTGATTCCTTTTTCACTAGATGGATGTGACTTTACCAGATTTCTACAAGTTGCTTGTTCACAGTTCCTATCTACTAGAGACTCCTTGATCGAGTAGATTTGATATTCTTGCAATCTCTTTACTCTTGAAGGAGGAAGGGGTGGTCTCTAAAATTTCTTCCCTTCAACAATAGATAGAGAGTGGCTAATTACTGGAACAGGTGTCTGCACCGAAGCTTGACCCATTATCTTCTTTCTTTCTCTAGATCTTCTTCATTTCAGCCTTAACTTCTTCCTTATTTATTTGTTGGTGCTGTTGGCTTGACTACATTAGTTTTGCAGAATATTGTAAGGTGTCCAAATTTATTGCAATTATAACATCTATTGGCTTTCTTCTCTTATCTTGACTTGCACTGGTTATCCTTATATCCATATGCATAACATGTATAACAATACCCACTAAAATAATTGTTTCTATTTGGTTTCCTACATTGATTATCTTTGTGACCATAACCATTGCAATTATAATATCTACCAAAGTAAGATTTGGCTTTCTAATTCATACTATTCCTACAATTTAATTCTTTATGGCCTAATTTATTACAATTAAAACAATGACCATTAAAAGAGAAGGCTTTCCTACTTACCTGTTACTTTTCGAGAGACTTACCTTTGTCTTCTTTGATAGATTCGATTTTAGCTTATTTTACCAGTTCAAGTTCCTTCTTTTCATTGGGTTTATTGTGTGAGCATTCACCAATTTCACAGCCTAGGCATTTCTTGTTTTCCAGTGATCTTTGAGCTGCTAACATTTCATCAAGCTTTTATGAACTTGCTTTGTATTTGACCTCTTGCTTCTTTGATTCTTCTAGATCTGATTTGAGAGATACAACTTCTTGTTCCAACTTCTTGAATTCATCAAATTTTTCTTTGATTACATTATTCAAATGTTCCTTGGTCTTTTCATCTTCTTCACTCTTAGCTTTCAAATCAAGGATAGTAATATTTGCTAACTTGAGTTCAATACTGACCTCCTAATGCCTTAGCTTGAATTTTGAGATCTAATATTTCAGCTTACGGATGCAATCATTTGTCATTTGAAGATTTTTTGAGAGTTCCTTAGTTTAATCTTCAAAGATGGACATGAGTTTTTTAGTCAACTCAGATCCTGGGGTTGGAGTAGTCATCCTAATCTCAGTGTCAATGTCAGAATATCTGCCTTAACTTCATTAAAATTACTAAACAATAACCAATGCTAACACAACACCTACATAACTTAATGTTTGATCATGGAGGCTTCCAAGGTAGGAACTACCACGGAGAGGGTTAACTCTCAAGTATTAAGTAATCAGTTACAAAATACATAGGTGTCTCACTACTAGTGGACTCACTACCCAAGATACAAAAACCATCTATTATAGCCAAGAGATGACTTACTACGATAGTATATGTTACAAAACTGAACTGCTATAATTGCATCTACATATGCATGAATACAGTTCTCACTGAAGCACAAAGTTCTTCTATACAAACACTACACTAGGCCACTATAGCACATATATCAGTTCATAAGATAATATCAATAGATTGCTATCATACATCACACATCATTCCACTATATTTTTTGTGCCACTTCATATATATATATATTGGATCTACATTTCCACTAGTCAGCTTGCATCAAAGATAGAGTCGAGTGAGCACATTACACAAACTTTTGGAGATGTCATCATAGATACAAAAAGGATATCCTACACTATACCAAATAGGGTCAGACCAAAACAAACTTCGGTACAACATTCCATAGACCAAAAAATTATGCCAGTAACAACACTACCAGATCAAGGGATAGGTTGAAGGTAAAAACACTAGAGATAAGAGTACCAGATTGAATAATGGCATCAATGACAAATATCAACAGGCTCTCCTTTTCCTCTTTATTCAACAAGGATGCATTGGATCCACACCCTAGAGGCTAGTCTTGGATTGTGGAAATCTTTTTGATCTTAGGTGTTTGCTTCTCCTCAATCTTCAAGCCTCTTTCTAGCTTGATTCATGTAAGAGCTTGAGCTAGAGTTTCATCATCAGGAATTTACGATTGAACCTCTATCTTGACATTTCCTTCCTTTATGTCATTTTTAAATGAGGTTCTAATAGTTTTCCCTTTCCTTCATCCTACCTTTGAACTTCCCATTCCTGCATTCACTCTAGGTTTGGTCAATTCTCAAGACAACCAAAGTTTCGGTCAAGGGTTAACTACCCCTACTCAATTATGGTAGAATCAAAGGCCTAGAGTTGAACCCTAAGATTTGATACCAAATGTAATAACCCATCCTATATTATTACTTAATTAACATTATTGTATTCAAAACATGAATATATTCCAAATAAAAAAAGACATAACTAGTGGATAAAGTAAATCATAGCTACACATGTCCATTTAAAATGAGTTAATGATTCATATATTCACTTCAAAATTCCAATTATAATATCAAGTTTGACTTGGCTCCTAAGGCCACAAAGTCATTAAATTGTACTATTTTCATCAAATGCATGAATGTATTACATTAAGTTACATCTTAGACTAAAATATTCTTGTGAAAAACTAAGGTTATTCTTTGACACTCACCTCCATTGGTGGAAAAGAATATGGTTGAAGTGTTTTACCACCCAACCATGAAGCTTACGCTTCCCCAGAATTCTTCCAACTTGGAGAATTTCTGACCATCCATGGAAAGTTTAGCGAGAGAACAATCTGCAAGGTGGAATCTGGTGCATTCCTATACATCAACATTCAATTTCTATCTACAAGTTAGATAATAAAATGTAAGATCTATGCTAGGAATGGCAGAGAGTGAAATCACAAATTTCATACATACATAATGAACTATATTGCTTGGCCAAGCATAATAAATGTGTTGAAACAACAACAAACAATAGGTTCTAGTAAAGAAAACCTATACTCTCTGAACTCCATTTCGACACTCCTCCTAGAAGGTAACTTTCTACTATATGATATCTCATAACAACTATATACCCTCTAGCAACATCTACCTTGAGGTTCTCTAGTCAACTAAGGTATCGTGTT
>VDFB02215856.1:0-17111 GCA_007258455.2 Sequoia sempervirens
TGATCAACATGTTGAGCATGATCAGGCTAGAGAATATCAGGAACATGATGTGGCCCCATCAGGTAAAGAGGACCACTCTAATGTTCTTTTAAACATATTTAATTGCAATTGGTATATTAATTAATGTAACCTTTCATGTTTCAACTTTAGAGCATGTAGAGCGTGATCAACATGTTGAGCATGATCAGGCTAGAGAAGATCAGGAACATGATGTGGCCGGGCCATCAGGTAAAGAGGACCACTCTAATGTTCTTTTAAACATATTAAATTTCAATTGGTGTATTAATTAATGTAACCTTTCGTGTTTCAACTGCAAATCGGGATTTAGAGGGTGTTTAGCATGTTGAGCATGAGTCTATAAGAGAATTTCAGGAACATGATGTGGACCCATCAGGTAAAGAGAACCACTCTAATGTTCTTTTAATTAATGAAATACTTGTAACAATAATAATAAAACATATCAATTTAACATTTCTTTGTTATTGCAGCAGAACCCCGTTGCAGTGGCGTCCACGTCGTGAGCACATGACTAGGCGTACATTAATATCATAAGCAGAGAGCAGAACAACTAAAGGGGGGACAGATAATTTAGAAAACAGTACTCCACTTTAGATTTTTTTAGCTTTAAAAAAGAAACAAAAAAAAAAAGTGATTGTAATCATATCATGACAACCATATTTTTGATAATATGTAAAAACTGAAAGAATGAATGTGAATATGTTAATGAATGAATGTTATATGTTATTAATGGATGAATGAATGATTAATGTTATATGATCGGGTATGGGGAATTGAGAGTGATGTGAGGGGGGGGGGGGCAAATGAGCTTCCATCATCACATGGTTGGCCCTGTTAAGTAGAGAATAGTAAACTATTCTCAAAACAAAGAGAAGCTCAATAAGATAATGCAATTTTCAATATAAGAAATGCATCGTTTGGAGCATCAAACCAATATGCAAAGATGAAAGAAAGTGCTAACTTTTCACTATGGTGGCAGAAAAATGATTCTTTATACCCTAAATCCATGCTCTGCATCGTAATTTGAAGTTGTTTCCATTCCAATGTTGAGTTTAGTTTGTTTGTATGGATTTGTATGAATACCACATTGTGTTGTGTTGATTTGGTTTCAAAGCTTTGTTTCTTTTGTTTTTAGTGGTGACATAACTCTAAAATTTGACTTTTATGCATAATAGGTTACTAGAAAAATTGATAGCTCTGAAGGGTTTAGAGGCTCGATTGAGATAGATACACGGATATTTGGATCTTGTTGTTGATGGGAGGCTTTGGCTTAACCATGAAATTTTTTACCATTTGCAGGTATGCAAAAGTTTCTCTACTTAGATTCATTCTTGATCATAAATGTTGTAAATGATATTAATGCTTCAAACTTAAGATTCATTTCATTGTTATAATGATCAAATGTTATACTTTGCTATACATTCAAGCATTCTCTTGCCCCTACCCTTTTCTCTCTCCCCCCTCCTTTTAAGAATTTTCTTTGTCATAAAAGATTCACATTTCTGTCTCATTTACACAAATTTATCTGAAGTGCTAGGAGTGAATAAAGATATGTAAAAGATGATGGATTATGTCTAAACAACAACTTTCCATCTTATAGCTAATTAAATCCTTAATATTTGAATAGTTTAGAGCTCAAATAATTCTTGTATATGCATGTGTAGCAATAAGGAAGCCTATGTGAAGATTGAAATTTAAAACATCACTTTGGTATTTTTCCTTAGGTAGTGAAATGATATTTTGAGTAATACAAACCTACACACACATTCATATTTTTCGGCATTGCATTGAATAATTTTTTTTCTCTTATACCTACCCTCGACTAGACATGGAGGTATATAATATTGGTTTCTAGGTTTATTCTATAAGTAGTTAATTTCATAGAGGAAGACTAAAATTTTCTTAATGTCCTATGTCAGGTGTGATAGCATATGAATCACTTGCTGAAGGTACCATTTTGTATTCATCCAAAAACTGGTTTGTTCTTTTTTTTTATGTTTCTTGCATGTGTTATTTTTAGGCTCTAGAGATGTAGCTCGACTCTTTCCTTTGCACTTTTCATCTATTTTGATGATTACAGTAGATTGTCCTCATAATTTTTCATGTAGATCTGTTTGTAACCTTATTTTCTACCAATCAATTTGCAAACCAGTCACATATTAAGGACCATTTCACTAGCTTGTAGTCATCCATTACTTCATATGTTGCAGGTTGTGTCTGTGTGCCAATAAATCTTGATGATTGCGAGAACTTTAATCCTACAAGTGTACCCAATCTTTCTCAAGTAAAAGTATTACCTTATTTTATAGTACTTTAAATGGTTAATTGAAGGTGCTTCTTTAGATATGAGATAGTTGAACCCTAGATGAAAATATGGTATTAGATGAAATTATAATGATAAAGAGCTAAAGGTCCATTGAACCCACAAATTACAAACATAATTTACTAGACTATGAATAGTGTTACAATTATAATTATTTCTCCTTTACCTACCTCTACATTAATGAAAAGATAGGATATTGGAAGTTCATTACATGTCTCATGTATGTGTTAGTATTTTAATTTTTTTTAAGTTGTTCAAGAGCTTGATTAGGTCAAGAATATGTTCACCACAAGCTCTGTTCTCTTGACCTTTAGCTCAACATTTCCCTACACATTTTCTCTTCAATCGGATGTTTCTTAACTCAGCCCTTGTTAGCCCTTGGTTGTTCTCAGGGTGTAATGCTTTTCTATGCATCTTGTGATGCACATGTATGATCAGTCATTAGTCTACGCAATGGTACATTTCAGCGAATATTTAAAAAAAAATTGCATTGTTTTCATTACAATTTTATTGAAAAGCATAGATGAATCACCAAAAGGTCGTGAAGTTGCTATAGGCTGTCATGAAGGCTTAAATGCGTAACTCCTTGCCCATTTCATCACAATTTTGACAAACTTTGGGTGTTGTTTGGCCTTCTCCTTGCCCGCCGTCAAAATAGAGATGAACCACAGTGTTGTTTTGATGCTACTCCTTTCCCATTTCGTTGAAATGGTAACAAACTTCTAGTGTTGTTTCGATGCTACTCCTTGCCCATTTCATCAAAATGGCGATGAAATTCTGGTGTTGTTTCGATGCTACTCCTTGCCCATTTCGTCGAAATGGCAACAAACTTCTGGTGTTGTTTTGACACTACTCCTTTCCCATTTCATTGAAATGGTGACGAATTTATGGTGTAATTCATTGGTGGATACACAAATTTTTCGTCGATATTCTGACGAACATCCGAGTCATTTTATGATCATCGATGACTGATGAATCTGTGGCGTTATTTCAACATTTAATTTGTCATTGGCCTTTTGATGAAAAAAAAACGGAAATGTTTTTGTCATTTCGTCGCTTTTCTGACAAAGATTTGTCAAATTACCGATGAACATCCGTTAGAAAATGGTGTCAAATTCAGTAGTGAGTGGTGTCGCATTGACGTGGAATGACGACCCTTTCCCAATCCCTTGGATAATGAGCTTGTTTCAATCAGTTTTATTGAAGAAAACTTATGGAACCATTGATATATGTGTATGACAACATGATTTAAAGCTAAATGAATATGATGCAAGCTATTTTAACATGATTTATGCTAAGATGATCAATATGGGTGTATGCAAATCTACTCTAAATGTATGCAAGCTTCAAAAGATTAAAATTCTAATTAACAAATACACTAAATGTATGAATTTGTGTTATCATGGAAGCTAAGCTAATATGCAAGTAAATAAAGTTAAACTAATGTTAAATGTGAATGCAAGTGTAAATGATTTTAACATAATAAGTTTGTTGTTAAAATATGGATCCATTTGTCTCGAAATAATGACCTATTTATAGGAAAACAAATAAAAAATGAAGGGATAAGATCAAAAACATTAATCAATGGTCAAGGATGAAGGAAGTTGGAGGCATGGATCATGGATTCTCATCAACGAATGATAATCAATGATGATATTTAATTGATGGTTCACCTTTGTCCAAACAAACACATTTTTAACTTGCACAGGAGGTCACAACTTGCACAAGAGGTCACAAAGCTAACTTGCATAAGAAGTCAAGTAAGTTTGTTAGAAAATGAATATTCCCCTTTTTCGAATGAGTGAAGAAAGATAATATTCTTTGGAATATTCTCATGGGTGAGAGAAAATAGAAATTTAGCAAATTAAAACAAAGTTTTAATATGCAAAAAGGGGGGAGGAATATTCATTTTGGAGGAATGTGCAAAGGAGGAATATATCCTTGCAAGTGGGGGGGGGGAATTAGATGATTTTCATTAAATAAAGTGATTTAATGAAGGGGGAAAGTGAAATGAAATTTAATTAAATAAAATGATTTAGGGATTTAAATTAAATAGTTTGATATATTTAATTTAATAAGATGAAGTGTTAGCATGAAAGGGGATGAATTAACCTGATTAAATTAATTAGGTTAATAGATGCAAATGATGTAATTAATTAAATGGCTAGGCTAATTTAATTAATTAAGCAAAAAGAGGATGGGTTTTAGGATGAAACTGTCACATCTCAATCCTGATGCAGGTTACTTTTTGGCTTTGTGTGGATTTGTTACATGTTTTGTTGTGCCTGGTAGAGTAATGATTAATATGATGATGTTTTGGCTTGGAGATAAATGAAAGTATTTATTTAAATTATGAAAAGTTGAATAGTATTGAATATGTTTTACTTTGAAAATGAAGCAAAATAGAGTAGAAACATTTTAATTAATGTAATGTATTGCTTTATTTATATCTTAATGTGATACTAATTCAATTATTGTTGCGTGGCTAAGTGCACTTGAGTTGCAAGAAGTTGAAGACCAAGGGTGTGATTAAGGAGGGGTGATTAGCTTCTTGATAGGAAAAAGTAGGAAGACCTCTCGATCACACACACACACACACACTTAGTATCATATAGACTCCATTTAGGAATGTCTAATTTTTGTGTGTTTGTTTTGAATTATTTACAAATTAAATAATAATTAGTAAATTAAATAAATGATGTAGTGAAAGCAGGATAAAATAAAGGATTAAGTTTTAATTAAAGTTAATTATATATTTTTGATTTAAATACTCATGCATTCTATTCTTCTTTTAATTTGTGTTAGTCTTGGATTTAATAAGTTAACCATTAGTTATAAGATATTTATTTAATAATTGAGTAAATATTTTCAAAAGGGGATTTACATGATATTAAACTGAAAATTATTATTATTTTTAAAATACATTTCAAGATTAGGGTAGGAAATTGTAAAGGGAAAAGGAATTTTAAAAGGGGAAAAAGAGTTCCCAAGAGGGAAACGGTTCTTGAAAAACTTTCTTGAAAATATGCTTTGCATTTTGTTTGCTTGGATGGCTGCCAAGAAAATGTTGAATCTTTCCAATAGTGTGATGAGAATCAATCTTGGGTAGATAGTGGAGAGTTAAAGAGCTAGAAAAGCAACTGGGAAGGAGGAAGAAAAAAAAGTTCTCATAGAAGCCAGATTGAAAAGAGGCAAAAAAAAGTTGTTTGAAGAGCGTCTGCAATTTCCAGCTGGAAGCGTAATCTCCATGTTTTCCATTCTTCTTTTCCACAAATCTTATTTGAAAATGAATTATTACTGAAGAAATTGAATGCCAAGTGTTTGATTTGTTTGTAAAACTGTGAAATTGAGAAAATCTTCTATCCTTTTGTGTGCATTGAAATAAATTTGTTGTGAGTGTAAAGAGTTGTTTGTGCAAATTTCTATGTTTTCTGCGTGTGTTGAGAAAAATAACTCAAAGAGGTTTGTACTTTATTTTCAAAATCCTTTATAAAATTTTAAAACAATTTCCCTCTTTGTTTCTTCTTCAGAAAAATCAGTCATTCAGGAAAAATCTCTGAGTAAAACCTATGCTTGATTGGTGGTTTTCTTTTTATATATATATATGTTAAAATATATAGACATACCATAATTCTATATGAACATATATATATATATATAAATATATTTTAACACATTAAGAAATCTGTGCAATTTTCACAGTAAATAGATTCAAGATTGTGAAGGATTCATTTTATTTGGTATTCTCTTAAACTGTGTTTTTTATTTGTTTCTAATATTATTGTGTGTGGGGGGCTGGGTTTCACCCCAGTCGAGCCCTCCCCTTATGGGAAGGGTTGTGATGTGGGAGACATCGTCCCCTCCACAGGCCATGACCTGTGGAGGAGGCGCTGCCTTCCACAGGCAACGCCTCCCCATATGGGGAGGGGTGGGCATAAGCCTTGGCAACATTATATATATTCTCAAAGCTATCAAGTATGTAATACCATTCACTTTCAAGGCTGTGAAGTGTGGAATTTTAATTATATTTTAAAACTGTGAATTTTGATCTCTGGAAATATGCGTTGGAAATTCTGGTTTAAATTTTTATGTATAATATATATATATACACGCATATATATATATACACACATGCATACATAGACATGTATATAACTCTGTTCTCCACATAAAATAATACCACTATCATTGGTTTACACAAAATATATATATATATATATATATATTAATGAAAATATATTTTTTACATAAATATAGATATATATATATAACTCTATACACACAAATCTAAATATACTTGGCATAAATACCACAGTTTACAGTTGAAAACGTTACTGTCTATCATTTGTATTAAACATGAAAACTCAGCTCAGTGAATACATTCAACTATTAGTCTACTATGTGTATATATATTTGTATATATATATATATTTTTGTATATATATATATATATATATTTGTATATATATATATATATTTGTATGGTGAATTTCTACATATAAAAAATTAAAACTTAGAAAAGAGGCTGAACAAATCCACACAATTAACTGAATACACTAGCAAACTAGAATTCATGTGCAAATCTAGAAATTTACTTAGTTTTTCTTTTCTTAAAATTGTTAATTTTCTGAATATTGATGCATTGTAAGAACCACTATATATCATTTCTGAACTTAGTGAAATACACATAAGGCTATATCAAGAGCTGAAGATGAAACTTCAAGCAAATGTGGATTATTGAAAACACAATCAAAATTAGTGAGCTTTCTAAAAAGAGTAGCTTTCTTTTGGCTGAAACTATCATAATTACTTTCTGTAATCAAAACTAATTTAGAAAATAGAATTGGGACTGAATATATTTTGCATTGCAAACTCACTTGAAATCGTACAAGGAAACCTCATTTACTAATTGCATGCATGAAAGCTATTTTCACAATCGTTGTGTGAACATTGGGAAAATGATGAAACTTCTTTGAAATTAGAAATGTGTAAAAATTGAAAGTGAACTTAGATGGAATTGCATTATTTACTGTATTTTGAGAACTTCTGGGACAGGATGCCGAAGGTGGAACCCCAGAGATGGTAGTTTTACCTTTTCTAAAACTATCATTTGTTTTATTTATGCTTGGCGAAGTACTTGCACCATTGAAATAGATGGAATTAAAAGCCTAGAACTAAATGAATATAGGTCTCTTCCACCTCCTGTTTGCAAGAAATATGTGATTCTCATGTTAGGAATGTATATAGGCATCAGGCTTGCATCAAGAGTTCCCTCCTGCATTGTTGTTTCAGGTTGCTAGGCTCCTCATGCAGGGCTGGGGATTTCTTCAAGTTAGGAAGAAACCCGGGGAAGTATTGTACTTCGTGGTTGGGTGGAAAAGGTGCCTTAATCACACTCTTGGCCCTAGCTTGCAAGAAGACCAATGGTGTCACGACGGTTGAGGTTCAGAGATTTAAGTGTTATAAATGTATTCATGTAATATTTGGAATGGCTTGTAAAGCCCACTTGTAAATGTAATTTTATTTGTAATTCAATATTGTAACATTGAAATAGATGTATTGGAAAGAAAGATTTGATGTAACATTGAAATAGATGTACTGATTGAAAGTTAGCATTGTAATTGAAAACGTAAGTGAATTTATGGAAATTCATTGATATGCAAATGGAAATCATATATGTAACAATGCAATGATCCTTTTTGTTAATTAAATTTATTTATTTTGCATACATGGAATGAGATTTATTCTGAAATTATCCTTTTAGCATTTATGGAAAGATCATGACATATGCATCCTTTGTTTTACCATAATTGGAATGTATTAAGTTTGGTAAATTATGTGGCTAAATGTAATGCCCTGTCTTGTAACCTAAAGAATGTTGCAATGACTACGATAGTGTAATAATTTTTTTTTTTAAAGTGTAAACATGAACTTCACTAATGCAAACATTCTCTAAGATACGCGACAACAAACTACATGTAAATCCCATAATTAACATAAGTAACAAAACATAGCATGTATTTAATTCTCATAAACTTAAGAGCATAAATTTATTAACAAATAAATTACATCAATGAAGGTATAATGTACAAAATGATTCTTTCTTACATTGCATTTATAATAACATTTACAATACTCATTTCCAAATGAGGTAGGTCATACAAAAGTGTACAATTACATGTTACAAAAGTTCTCCCCGATTACAATTGAGGAGTGATACATGAATAAGGTTTACACTGATACAAATAAGAAAGTACATTTTCACATACGAGCTCTCCATCCAAGAAGTACTTTTTGCCACGAACAAGAACTGGGGACCCAACGATGTAAGGTGCACATTCCACCCAACCAAGTGGTACCCGTAGGCCCACCCCCTGTGCTAGGAGATAGTAAAAAGGTTCCCTAGACATAGCCTACAAACCCTAGACACAGATGAACCCAAAGACAACTATACAAGCACCAATTTAACTTAATGGTTACATTGCTTCCAGAACTAAAGGATCAATACACTAAGTTCATAACAATACTGTTATTATAGGTGGAGTGTCATCACAATGTTGCATAGGTTACCCAGGAGAATCTTCCTAGGTTCTGGCCCCCATCTTGGATTACCCTAGTAACCTCTTACGAAATTCGGCCCCTCATGCAATCTGTTGCAAAATCGAATATCTTTCATAATGACTAGATATCGATTTTTCCATTTCAGGCCTTCTTGACTCATCCCCAAGTCTGAACTAGCCCTTGAGTCTATGAGTGAGGCATAATTAATCCGGTTAAATATTTTAGACTACCTAAGATGTTGATTTAGTTTTCACTGATTAACTAACTCTACATGAGTTACCCTGGCACCACTTTGTGTGTCGGCCCTCATAAAGAGCCACTCCCCTAATAACAACATAAGGAAACTAATTCCACTAGCTAAGGGTAGACAAGGTGCACATAAACTAACATTAAAACCCAACAATATAACAAAAGTCATCACAACCCATTCATAGAACTAGGTGTCTAAACTAAAAAGGACCATGTACACTACCCAAGTTAACTCAAAGTATGGAACCATCATATATATACAACCCCCTTTCAAGTAATTACATCTGGAAGACTTCTATTCACAATTAACCCTCAATTTTTCCAAACAATCATGAACAGAAGAAAACATAACTTTAAATGCAATTCAAACAATTATTTGACTAACACTAGGATTTCCTATATTGAATTGCCATCTCAAGATAATAATGATACTATTTAGACCAAAATATACTATCTTGATACAATCTCATTTGCAAACAAATAAAGCATTAAAATCTATTTGTTTACTACAATTTCCCAATAATAATTAAATAATCATCTTCTTTTTGTCACTACAAAACATTTTATTTTAGAAACAATTCATTTCATTCTTTTATTAAAAGAATATACATTTAAAATGTGTATATACAATTTTCAATATATTAAAAATTAAATATAAATTATATATATACATATATATATTATATATATACCTATATATATTATATATATATATATATATATATTATTCACATTAAACAAAATTCGTATGAAATTAAATTCATATAAAATAAAATCAAAAATTATAAAATCGAATATTAAATACATTAAGGGCAACATAAAAGGATATTAGGTTTTCCATGGGCTGTTTACACAGCCAACCCTTATGGGCCGCGACTGTGTTGGAAACCTGTGCGCTGCTTGTGTGGGCAACACCGGCTGCCTCCACAGCCATTGCCCTTCATGGGCGGTACGTGAGGTAACCCTAGCTAAATTTATTTATTTATTTATTTTTTGTTCAAATTCGCCCGTACGACAATATCCCTAATCTATTTATTTTTATAAAAAATTTATAACTAAAATTCCTGCAATTTCACAAATTTGCGTACAAACTTTTACAATTTTAAAGAGTATAAAATTCCTCAGAGTTGTTTCATATATATGAAATTTAATACATATATATTTTTATATGTATATGTATATGTATCATTTGTATACATATATATATATAATTTAATCAATAAAAGTATTATAATCAGGCAAATATTTTCAGAGAGGGTTTTCTACAGGAAACTGAGAGATTTATCAATTTACACAAATTTTTTCAAAGATTTCCAATTTCAATAACAAGAGGTTTCATTTTCATTCCAAATCCTCAAAATCTTTTCTACAGGAAATATTTAACAAAGTTTATCACAGAGGTTTTTGTTTCCTCAAATTTAACAGAGAACTTCATTTATAAATCTACGAAGGTTTCTTCTATTTCCTTTAGAGAATTTTCTATTGTTTAACAAAACCTTCTGTGTTGTTCTATGATTTTACTATAAAATCTTGTTTTGAAATTTAACATAGAGAGGTAACAAATTTTCTACGTAATATTTTCAACAAAAATTTATGGAGAAGTACAGAAGCTTCAATCAAAATTATTTCTTTAGGAAATATTTCTATTTTACAATTTAACAAAACTTCTACAAAATTAAATCTTTAAACAGACAATCTTTTCAAAACACAATAAACTAAATAAATAGCAAAGAACCTGTTTTCTTGTAGCTTGAAGAATTGAAAGTTGAAGAAAAGCTTTGCCTGCTACGTGCAACTTCCAAAGCCCTTTTCAAATCTCCACTTTCAAAAGGATGCAAATTACTGAACCAAAAATAATCCAAGATCTTCTTCCAAAATTTTAAAAGCAAAATCCAAAACAAATCACAATTTTTCTAGCAATTCTTTGTTCCTTTTCTTTTCCATGAAGTGCCTTCTTGCCTTTCCCAATTCTGGCAATATTCTCTATGAGAAATCCTCAACAAGAATTTGCATTTAATTTTACTAACACACATGACAAATCAAGAAAATATCTTCTAACAAACTCACATATATTTTCTTTTAACAATTATCAATAATTATTCTATTTTATTGAATTAAAATTTCAAAAATTAATTTCATTTTCTTTAAACAAATTTAAAATTCCCATTCACACAAAAGCATTTAAACAATATTTAATCTATTCTCTCAATAGAAGTAAATTTAATCAATTAATTAATTTATTTAATAAAATAACTTTAATCACAATGATTAAATTATTTTACCAATAAACTAATTTAATTAATTAAATAAAATATGAAGCTTTTATCTACAATATTTAAAATTAATTTAAATAAGCATTAAATTATAAAGAACATTAATCTAACATTAAATTCACAAAATAAACCTTGCATAACAAATAATCAAGATAGACACAGACGAGACAACCAAAAATACTAGACCTAAACTGACAACATACTGTGACTAGGTTTTAGGCTAGACTAGGAAAAACCTCGTTACTATCTCCCAATCAACATTACTGTTGAGTTTGGACACACTCAGGCCTGTCAAACTAGGTGGAGTCGGTGTCATGTACCTGCAATCCTGCAATCAAACATATAACATACATATATATAATCCATGATTCAAACACACCCTAAAGAGAAAATTGTGGAAATCACAGGACACTTGCAAGTGAGTGATGCAACTCTGTTCTCCTCACTAATACAATATCACATCGAAATGACAAAATAAATATCAATTAAAACTACCATGAGAATATATAGCAATAACATCTCAAGTATACATCAAAGCTAACATAAAGCATGTCAGAAATAATCACCACCAAACAGTGTATAATCACATCATAAAATAAATCCACAATCGCTCTATTGTCAGCGATCAAATACATCAAAACAAAGTATCAGGGTCTATAAAAGTGAAAATATATTGTCAGAAAACATTAGCAAAATGGAGGGGTACTACACTAAATGAACATCAAATTTTCAAGCGTTACATTTTGGTATCAGAGTAGCAAGGTTCAACTCTAGGACCTATGCCTAATTACACTTGATGTTATGTTTTTCCAGGGTAACGCTAATGGAGGGTAGGTATTATCAGCGGGAACGGGGAGGAGGATCCCATGGTGATCCCAATGATAAGTTGGATCATATTTTGGCCATACTAAGTAGGCAAGAGGCTAGGATTGATAACCTTGAGTAGGCAAGACAAACTAGACCAACAAGGTCTGAACCTGGTGAGAGTGAAAACATTAGGAATGAACCAAACGGAGAAAACCTGGAAGATGAAAAAATAAAAGTAAGCTAAGGTAGTGGAGGAATTGGGTAAGGACCTCAAGAAGGTGGTGCCACCCAAGTTTGATGGTAAATCGTTTAGTGATGGGGCATAAGCTTGGATTATTGAAATGGAGAGGTACTTTTCCCTTCGGAACCTGTCTGAGGAAACTAAAGCAGAATGGGGATCCTACCAGCTCACTAGTGAAGCTGCTACATGGTGGGAGAATGAAAGGGCTGATAAACAATTTTTTCCTGGCAAGGTAACATGGGAACAATTTTTGCAGACTTTCAGGAAGAGGTGGCTTCCATAGTCTTATTTTGATAAGAAAATGATAGAATTCCAGGTGCTCATTCAAGGAGGAATGACAGTGATACAGTATTGGGAGAAATTCTCTAACTTGCTTAAGTACGTACCTCAGTACCAGCATGATGAGAGGTTTCATATTTAGAAATTCATTCTAGGTATTAGGCCTCAAATTGAAAATGAGGTGGATATGTGTAGACCGGCTACAATGGATGAAGCCTTTGAATTGGCACTCTTATAGGAACATAAAATGTAGCAGGTTGCAAACTACAAGAAAAGTAGGGAATCCAAGTATGGAAATAAGAAGTCCCAAGGAAATCACCAAGGTAACAATAACCAGGGCAATCAGAGCAATTAGGGCAATCAAGGAAATAATAACAGGCAGATCAAAAATTTGAAAAGGGGTGGTAGTCCTCAGAACCGTAATGATGGAAACTAGAATAACAATAAGAGGGCTAATTTCAATAAAAAGAATGAAAATAATAGGAGGGATTTTTCTGACAAGCCTAAGTCACCTTGTGGGGGTTGTTATACTTTTGGTGGTGAGCATTACACCAGTGTGTGCCCTCAAAGGGTTAATAGACAGAACAACATGAATCAACATCATATCCATGCGGCAGTTGACAATCACCAAGCAGATTATCAATTCACTCCTATCCAGCTTTCGGGTAAACTTTTTGGAACTCCTGTTTCTATTCTAATTGATACTGGTGCCACTGATAGTTTTGTGGATCCTCGTGTTATATCTAAATTATCAGTTAGACTGGGCTATATGGAAAATTCATGGAAATTTCAGTATGGGAACCAGGTAGAGAGGAAGGTAGAGCAATGCCTATTTTGTAGTGAACTTGAACTTCCTAGTCTCAAAACGTAAGTTAATTTGTATGTAGCACCATTGGGATATTATGATGTGATTTTAGGGATAAATTTTCTTTTTGAACATAAGGCCCTTGTGGATCGCGAAGAGAAATCAATAAGGTGTCTTGATGACCAAGGAAAACATGTAGAGATTTGTGGTGTAAAAAGGCCTTTGGAACTTAGGCAAGTTTTAGCCATGCAATTAAAGAAGGCAAGATGAGAGGGATGCACTATATATGCAATAAAGGTTAAGGACCTTGATGAGACAAAATCATCAGTTAATGATCATCCCATTCTAAAAGAATTTGAGGATTTTTTCCCTGAAGAGCTAATTGAGTTACCACCTAAGTGTGTATTCGACTTTTCAATTGATTTGATATCGGGTGCGGAACCTCAGTCCAAAGCCCCCTACAGGATGAACATAATGGAGTTATATGAGCTAAAAGCTCAATTGGAGGAATTGTTGAAACAAGGTTTCATTAGACCAAGTGTGTCACCCTGGGGAGCTCCTATCATATTTGTGAAGAAGAAGGATGGGACCTTGAGGTTATGCATAGATTATAGGATGCTTAACAAGGTTACTATCAAGAATAAATACATGCTTCCCCGTATTGATGATTTGTTTGACCAGTTAAAAGATGCCAAGGTATTCTCTAAAATAGATCTAAGATCGGGGTATCATTAGTTGAGGCTAAAGGATGAAGATATTCACAAGACTACATTCAGGACAAGGTACGGGCACTATGAATTCAGAGTGCTTCCATTCGGGCTAACCAATGCCCCTGCAACCTTCATGAATTTGATGAATAGTGTTTTTTGGGACTGCTTAGATAACTTTGTTTTAATCTTCCTTGACGATATCTTGATATATTCCAAGTAAAGGAAGAGCATGAGAATAATTTGAGGATAGTATTGCAGTGGTTGAGGGAACATAAGTTATATGGGAAAATGTCCAAATGTACCTTTTCCCTGATCTGAGGTGCATTATTTGGGACACATTATCTTAGCAAAGGGATAGTCGTGGACCCAAATAAGATTAACACAATCTTAGATTGGCCAGCACCACAAAATGTTTCAGAAGTTTGAAGCTTTATGGGACTTGCAGGGTATTACAGGAGATTTGTGCAAGGGTTCTTGATAATAGCAACACCCATTACTGCACTCCAGAAGAAAGGAAAGAAATTTGAGTGTAGTGACAGGTGTGAAAAAGATTTTCAATTTCTAAAAGAGAAGCTTACTTCTGCACCTATTCTAGTTGTGCCTGACCCAAATGGTCATTTTATAGTGATTACTGATGCATCAGGAGAGGGGGTAGGAGCTATTCTCATGCATGAAGGACAAGTGGTGGCTTATGAATCAAGAAAGTTGAAACAGTTGACATGAGTTAAATTACACACCACATGATTTAGAATTGGCAGCCATAGTTCATGCCCTTTAGATGTGGAGACACTACCTCTTGGGTAAGCCCTTTGATTTAAAAATTGATCATGCAGGATTATAGTACATGTTTACTCAACCCAGCCAAAATGCTTGTCAGAGGTGATGGTTGGAATTTCTAAGTGAATATGACTTTGGCATTGAGTACATCAAAGGGAAGGAAAACAGGGTAGCAGATGCCTTAAGTAGGAAAAGACATCTAGTAGCCATGGTTACCATAAAATCTAGTTTCAGAGAGCAGGTGGTTCATGCTTTATCTGGAGATGAGCAGTATGAGAGGGTGAAACAAGCCCTAGAGCAGGATCCTTCAGATCACAGATTTGCTGGATATGTATTTGAGTCTAAAGGACTCTTGAGGTTCCAGGGTTGTATGTATATTCCTAACTCTGCAG
This sequence comes from Sequoia sempervirens, assembly GCA_007258455.2. NCBI lineage: Eukaryota > Viridiplantae > Streptophyta > Pinopsida > Cupressales > Cupressaceae > Sequoia > Sequoia sempervirens. Next base: position 15,436 of record VDFB02215856.1, read on the forward strand.
GATTGAGAGAGTTGGTGCTAGAGGAATTCCATAATGCGCCATACTCAAGACACCCTAGTGTGACTAAAATGGTTGAGGGACTCAAGCCTCTATACTTCTGGCCTGGACTCAAAAGAGATGTTATTGTATTTATAGCCCGATGTTTGGAATGTCAGCGAGTTAAGGCTGAGCATGTCCATCCAGCATGACTTTTATATTTGCACAGGGTGCCAGAGTATAAGTGGCAGGTGATAACTATGGACTTTATTCAAAGATTGTTGATGTCTAGGAATCGACATGATACCATCCTAGTTGTGGTGGAAAAATTAACTAAGGTAGCCCATTTCATTCCTGGGAACCTCAAGAATGGATCAATGGTTTTGGCGAGAAAATTTGTATAGGAAATTTTCCAATTGCATGGAGTGCTAGTAGTGATCATTTCAGATTGTGACACTCGGATGACTTCCAGATTTTGGACTACTCTAAATTCTTCCCTGGGAACTAAATTAAATTTCAGTTCAGCATGTCATCCTCAAACTGATGGTTAGTCTGAGAGGGTGAACCAGATTGTGGAGGATCTCCTTCGAATGTATTGTATCAAGCAACAACACAAATGGGAGGAGTATTTGCCTTTGGTGGAGTTTTCCTACAACAACTCCTACCACGCCTCTTTGGGTATGGCACCATTCGAGGATCTTTATGGATGGAAATTCCAAACACCCATTAGTTGGGATAGGGTTGAGGACAGGATTGTGATTGGACCCGAAATGTTGAGGGAAATGGAAGACCAAATGAAGCTTATCAAAGAAAAGCTTAAGCAAGTCTTGCAGATAAGAATAGAACTTTTAGACAATTCTCAGTAGGAGACAAGGTCTTTTTGAGAGTTTAGCCTCATAAGAGTTCAATCTCTTTCGAAAAGAACTCAAAGCTTGCCCCTAGGTTTGTTGGGCCTTTTGATGTCTTGGAGGTGATTAATCCGGTTGCTTACAGGCTTGCTCTGCCACTAGCTCTATCCCGGATCCATAATGTTTTTCATGTTTTGGTGCTTAAGCACTATCATCCATATGTAGCTCATATTCTTGACTGGTGTGCGTTGCAGGTACAGGACCCAGGAGTGATGTATGTGGAGCCTGTCAGGATACTGGAAGAGCGCAACGTTAAGTTGCAGAATAGTGACATTATGCAGTATAGGGTCCAGTGGGACCAACACTCAGAGGATAATGCCACTTGGGAGAATGTTGAGGACATTGATAGAGCTTTTCCTCATTTGAGATCTTAGGATGTTTTTCTTTTCTTGCTTTTAGAGACTTATGATACAGTGATGTTTCATATTTTGTTGTGTGGATTTGTAATAAGACATTGAGACGATGTCTCTTCCTAGTGGGGAAGGATGTCACGTCTCAATCCTGATGCAAGTTACTTTTTGGCTTTGTGTGGATTTGTTACATGTTTTGTTGCGCTTGGTAGAGTAATGATTAATATGATGATATTTTGGCATGGAGATAAATGAAAGTGTTTATTTAAATTATGAAAATTTGAATAGTATTGAATATGTTTTACTTTGAAAATGAAGCAAAATAGAGTAGAAACGTTTTAATTAATGTAATGTATTTCTTTATTTATATTTTAATGTGATACTAATTCAATTATTGTTGCGTTCCTGAGTGTACTTGAGTTGTAGGAAGTCAAAGACCAAG
>VDFB02215857.1:0-20197 GCA_007258455.2 Sequoia sempervirens
TAGCCTGAATAAGAACAATAAAAGGGGCACTCTCCTGTGTAGGTGCCCTTGTATCGATCGGCAAAACTAAAGAGCTGAAGGGAAACATAAGTGGCCGGTTAGAAAGAAGATTTGGTGACTGGCCGCTGAAGATGAATAAGGTTTTCTGAGAGGGATTTGAGCACCCAAACATACCGATTGAGAGCGTTGGAGGAGAAGAGAAGAGTAACCAGGATCTACGACTCTGAAAACAATGGAGGAGGCAGCCAAGGCTGCGGCCGTTTCTGCTGCAATTTCTGATCCAGGAGTGTATTTATCAATCTTGTAAAGAGTTCGAGGAGTGTCCATATCTTCTGGACGCTCCCAACAATGATGGTCTGCCACGGGATCTCCGACCTGTTTTATGCATCAACCTCGTCAGTTCCTAAAGTTTTTGGCTGGCATATTGAATGCTTAACATCTTAGATACACTTTGTACCTGAACCCATAACTGATTTGGAGTTGCACTAGCCTTGAGAAAGTAGTCAGTGCCCCATCTAATAGCGTCCCTTGCGTTCTGAATCTCTCCTGCAGCTTTCAACTCTTTCTCATAATCGAGTGTCCCCCAAGCGAGTGTGGTGATAGTGAATGCCATGGGAAGCCCATATTTCACATTATCGCCTGCATCGTAGTAACCGCCAACTAGATCAACCTGCACACAACATTTTTAAGCTGTCAAGAGTGATAGCATGGTCAGCATATCGCTAACAATTTAAGAAGGATTCACTTCTATTTTTCCTTCTGCTTACGTTTTGCAAGTGCCCATCTGTGAGGCCGGAATCTCCTCTCCATTTTACTCGTTGAGATTGTGGGAGTTTACCAGATCGTTGGGCCTCTAGAAAGAGGATAGACTTAGATAAAGCATCTCTGTAATCGAATTCTCCACGAACCACCTGACCGCAAAACACCAACAAGACCACTGTCAAAAGCGCTTCTATTGCCTTAGCCATAAGGATTCTTGTTGGTTTCGCTGCTCGCTTTGATATGCAATTTAGAAATGTAGCGCTAGATTTATATGTTCTCTCAAATTGTATCTCTCCTATAATTATCCAAAGGACGCGACTGCATTTCTATAGGCTTAACTCAAACTGCTGCTTATTAGCATTATAATAATATAGTTACCTGAAATCTTTTGCAATATTTGGAAATTCGCCCCGAGGGGGAAGAATACAGTAAAAGCGTCAGCTTCCTTATGGCAAGGCCTCGTAAAAGGGGACGAATGAAGTAAAGCTAGGTTGACTGTTGTTTTCTATATCTAATTAGTCCAGATTGGCATCAAAATGATTGTTCGTCAAGGCCAACCTGAACAATCGTAAGTAAAGAAAGAAAGAACCTTAATTGGAAAAGCAAAACAGCTATACATAATAGATTGACTAAAGAAAAACCATGCCTATTTCTTATGAAAGCAAGCTCTACTGAAATGGATTTCGAAAAAAGAAAGAGCCAATTATTGATGCTGGTGAGGAGGGATAAGCACAAGAAGGGATAGATCCAAGCCCTTCCTAAACCAATTCATCTTTCAAGGTCATTGTTTTCCTAAATGAATATGAAGGGAAAGCGAACATATATGGATCATTGTCAATATATAGGTAGGGCCCCTCTAAATAGGAGATCTATGCAAAGTAGGAGAAATCAGCCAGGGAGATGAAGGAAGCAAGGCACCCTATAAATTCAAGAAATTTACTTCGTAACATTTGTGGAAAAAATTCAAGAAGCTTCTTTTGTTTTGTTAGATGTAGCCCTAGAATGACTATTATAGTTGTTAAGAACCTTGAGTATGTGTTGATTACCACATTATAGCAAAATTTATCTCCAAGATTCTTGCAAGAGAAATTGTTGTGAGAGATGTGAATTGTTTCCATCATTTCAAATAGACAAGATGTTCTTGTGGAGATTATTAGTGATGCTAAATTAAGTGATCTAAAAAATATGTTTTCTCTATAACTATGTGCACCATGTCACACCTACACAATTTTTGAGGTGAGGTATCAAAGGTAAACTATGGAGCGAAGAATAAAAGGAAGATGATGGCATTATACTAAACATGCCCATCTTCCTTCATGGACAGGTTGCACCTCTGACATACCACCCTTCATCATGAAGATTGGGGTTTCCTTTGGAGGGAAACACGTTTTTGCAATTCATTTTTAGTTTGTTCTTGATATATTCTCTACCCAATTTATTTTAGGTTTCTTGTCTAATCTATTGCACATGGTGTTCTTGGAGTGTCATAATAAATCCATTAGTAGTATGTAGTGGATAAAATAAACTTCCTCAAAGCCATAATTTTCTCCTTAGTGTTTCTTTAATTTACTTATTTTTGTTCATAAATTTATCATTAATTTTATTGAATAGTTGTTATTAATGTTGCTTTCGAGTACCCCCAACACAGGGGAATTAAATTTTATTTACAATAAGAAGAGGGTTTATTCCAAAGGACTCTAGTTTAAGAAATAGGGAACTTATCATTTAAGCCCTATTTTTCTTTGTAGTACCAGCTCCAACTCGATCTTCTTCTTTTATGAAAAGGATGAAAAATATATCTTTCTTTGTTTTCTATTAGGTAAATTGGCCCAAGGAATAAATCATCATAGGGTTGTTCTTGAAATCTTCTTATTATTATTTCCAATCAAGCAATATTTTTCCCTTAACCCATAAAATAACTGTAGATCTATTTACATGTCAAATCAATGAGAACTCCTTTTTATTTTAAAACAATATTGTTGTGTTAACTCTTGGTTGTAAGGTTGGATAGTCCTCTCCCTATACCCTCCATCTGTGACTAGATCAAGTGGTATCATAGTGTGTTTTTAATCCTTTGGGAGTGAATACATTTTTGAAGATCCTAGGGTAAATTAATCGTCAAATAGAGGAAGCTTGTGTGTTTTTCAATAGAGTGCTAACTACGAGGAAGTTGTGGTCTTTTATTCAAACCATTGATGTGAGGAAGTTTGACTAGATTTGAAGGAAGGATGCCATCAAGGAGGATGACTAGTATGTCTAATGTTGTTGGAAGAATGGAAAAATGATTGATATGTTGAGGTCAAAATATATTTGATTGGATTTTGTAGAAGAATATAGAAAGATAGGTCTAAACCCTAGGCATGAGGATGAGAGTGATGATGATGAGCTAGGATCTCCAATTTTGAATAAAATACCATAGAAGAAGAACTAGATTAGATCAAAATAGTGAAATCTAATTTTAGAAATGGTAAGAGACCTAGAATTGGAATTGATAGTTATTTTGGTAATTTGAATCCTAAAGAATTAATTGACTTGATAAATGATATGGAAGATTACTTTGAATATGAGAAAAGTGAGGATACATAAATGGTTAGATTTTCTGCATAAATTCTTATAATATCTTTTTAAACTATATAATATTAATTTTTTAATATTTTTAAAAATAAAGTAGTATAGATATTTTAAATACATATATTTAGAAAGTGTGTAGATATATCAATTTGAAGCTATTTTATTTACTAAAGGGTTATATCTACATTGTTTAAAATAATATTTGGCTAATTATTTAAATTTCATGTCTTTAGTCAACTTGTGCCCATCATATTTTCAACTATTATTAAAAAATAAAAATAATATCTTAAATTAACAAAAGAAAATAATTACTTTCTTAGAACCATAGGGTGCTAGCAAGAAGTTGAGTCCACTTTTTAGCCAAAAAGTGGAAATGTTTTTCCTGATTTTCAGAATTTGACACATTTGACTTTAAAATTTGAAGCACTTAGAGATGGAATCTTCAAAAAAGTCACTAATCATAAAATGTAGTACTCGTAGTCTAGTTTCCAAATATGTAATTTATTTCAATACCCAAATTGTACAAATTGAGTTTCAATAGGAGTTTCTAAAAACCACTATTTAAAAGTCACTTTTTTTTTACCATACCATGCATGTGTACAACATCCATATTTTGACCTAAATTATCGTATTTTTCTAAATCCTTTTGGGAAAATATTTGTGACTCACTAAAGCTTGTTTTCAATATAGTTTTTTAATTTTTTATTGAATTTTTTTTTGGTTTTTTTATTGAATTTTTTTTTTGTTAATTTTTTAGGCATATTTGTCATTTTAAAAAATCATCATGTACAACACACATAAGATGAAATAAAATTTTTATTTTTTTATTTTTTTAAATTGAAAAGAATTTTCTAAAGTTTGTTCTCGTGCAATCCGTTCGTCAAAATGTTATGTTGATCAAAAGTTATTAAAATAGTAAAAAACCCTGATATTTCAATTTTATGGACTAATTTCATCATAAATTAATTAAAAAATAGAAAAAATAGCCCAATTGTAAAAAAAATTACATATTTAGAATCTGCACATTCTCATCTATAATGGGTTTTAATTTCGTAAAAAAAATCTGCAAAAAAAGTCTTCAGATATATGCCCAAAGTCACAATTTTCTTGTGACATTGTCAAGACCTTCAACTTGTAGTTCAAACCAAGTCCAAAGCTTAGGTTCGGGTCCCCAAGCCTTTCCCGAAAACAAAGTAAAAATTCAACCAAAAATCAAATTTTTAAAACGGATCCGCTTTCATAAAAAACATTTTTATGATTTTAGAATCCGTTTTTCAACTTGAATCCACTTTGTTTGAAAAGCGAGATCCTATTTCTTAAAATCATAAAAATTTAATTTTTAATGATTTTAAAAATGGGATCCCGTTTTGTTGAAGCCGATTTTGAATTTTTTTCTAAGGAAAAAACTTCCACGTTTGGTGGACTCATCTTCTTGCATTTACCCCATAAACTTTTATTTATTTATTTTATTAACCCTAAAATTTCTAGGCCTTTCCATTTGCTTGCTACTTGTTTTGAAAATATTATGTTTATTATTAAATAATAATAGTTTGACATGCAAATGGTTGTCAAATTAAAGGTGAAAAGTAAAATCTTTTGTTAAAACTCTCACTTCATTACACTCCATCTCTTACTGTCATTGTAGAATGTTTGTGGACATTAACCATAATTGTTTTTTTTTTTTTTTTATGCAATAGGGGTGTCCGTGCAACCTAGCCCAGTGACCAGCAGCCCATACCTTGGGTGAGGCTGAGTGAGACTAACCTGTGGTGGACAATATAGCCCGCATATAGACCCACCGGTCAACTGTGAGAACGGGTTTATGTTTCATGGGAAACTTATATTTTTTTCAACATGACAAAATAAAATATTTTCTCTCTTATAAAAATCAATTTTAATTTTAGATTTCTAAAAATGTAAAATATATATATATATATATATATATATTAAAATTTTAAAAACTAAAAAAAATTAATTAATTTTTAAAAAAAATTAATTAATTTTTATTCTTTTGAAAGCATACAATAATTTTTTATAACTTTAAAAGTTATAATTCTTTTATATTTTATTCCACCCAAAAAACATACAATAAAGATTTATTTTTGAAATTTGCATGTACACTTTTTAAAACTTAAAGCCTTGTTCAGGACTAATGTCGTTTACTGGAAATAATAATTCTTATTGTGCTAATGACTTGTTTCTTCTTGGGGACTCTTCTAATAGAACCTCCTATAATCCTTCTGGAGTTTCTCAGTGCAGTGTAATTTTTAATTTACAAATATTTTTGGCAATCTGTGACATCCAAGAAATTTACCCAAGAGGAGTGAATCAACATGAAATCAACACTTCCTGTTAGTTTTGCAAGTCATTGTGTACAATTTTGCAACAACACCCACGAGTATAGACACGTAGAAGTCATATATGGCAAAGGGTGTGCCATAGAGGCATAATACAATAAGATTAGACAAAGACATGGGAATGGATCCCCACCTTAGAATTTGTTAGATTGATTGTCAATTGAGAGAACTATAGAGTTAAATAAAGAGCATTGGTTAGGACATACTATAATTCATGTCAAACATTTCTTCATCGAGACCTCTATCCTTTAATATTTGATTGAGCCTTCATGACATCCTTGCTTGAGAATTTGGTAGTGACACAAGGTTAAGACCACATATTCACATACCATTTGAATTTGCTTAGGTTTCTTCCTATACATTAAGGTATCACTGACTCACAATTTTAGATCATTCTCTTCATATGTTTTGAAGACCAAGTTTCATGTAGATTTATTGCTAGAGTTCAAAACTCTAGACTAGTTTGAATTTAATATAAATATCCAATAATTTATAGTAGTATGCTTATCTCAAATCTTCAAATTTATATAATTATTTTTTTACATTTAGATCTTGTAATTTCTATAATTTATGAGATCTCATAGGTTCCACAAGGTAGACACCTATAACCCCTATTGTTATTTGCATCTATTTTTAAATATCATTACTTTATCTCCATGATATTTTGGATATGTTATGTTAAATAAACATGTCATAAGTATAAGAAAATATATATTTTTTAATATAGAATTATTGCAATAAATATTTAATTTAAATAAAATTTCCTTAATTTTATTTTATAATAATTTTCATTTAGAGGGTTATTGCAATAAATTTTGAATTAAACAAAAGTTCCCTAATTCTATTTTATGATACTTTTCGTTTAGAATTTTATGAACTATATTTAATGTAGCCATGTAAAATCTAAAAATTTGTTCATAAATACAATTTTATTCATTTGTTGAGATTATTTGCAAATCCTTTTGGAAAGAAATAGCTCTTGTTTTCAACGAAATATTTTTATACTCATCATGTCCCTAACAATCTTCTATGTAATTTTTTATACTTTCAACCTATCTTTGATAGGGCTTCAAGAAAATTCACCACCAACAATTCATCACCATGAAAAATTAATCTCTAGGAAGATTCACCACCAGCAATTCATCGCCGCTGAGGAAACTTTACCACCAGCAATTTCCTAATTGAATATCTGATGAATTATCCAAATTGATGAATTGTTGATGGTGAATTTTCCATGGAAATGAATTATTGGAGGTGAATTATTGGTGGTGAATTGCTAGCGGTGAATTTTTTTAGAGCCCTTTAATAGATGAGGAGAACATAATGGACATCAATCATATTAAATTACAACCATGCAATTTATATTTTGGGATTTATAAGAAAAAATTGAGTTATAATGATTAAATCAAATCTGATTAGAAAATTATTTAATGAGATTAAATAAAGGAATTAAACAATTATCCCAATTGAAATAAGAGACTACTAATACAACTATCCATGATTATTTATGATTCTTATCCCATTCTTGTGACATTTTCAATATAATATCTATGTGGATGTTATCGTTTATGTAGCTTATAAGGTGCATATCATCACCTAACTAAATGTAAATATGTAACATGGTAACTTTTCCAAATGAAAGCTAGAAATGTTGATGAAATTGGTAAGTTATGGTGAGTATAGTGTAGAAATATTTGAATGTTTACATAAAAACATGTGGACAAATCCATGTTAAATTCAACCATACTATTTTTACTTGAACAATTCAAATGATTACACTTGCCTTATCTCATCTAATAATATTCATCTAACAATTCTCTAAGGCATACAACAAGGTCACATAACATGTTTTCTCAAGAATCACAAAAATAAAGCCTTCTACAAATTTTAAAATTAAATTAGAATTACTATTCATTATTTTTTCTCGTTTCACTCAGAGATTATATTTTCTTGACATCAAAAAGTCCATAAGTGATTGGCTGAGATGAGGTCCAGAGAAATACATGTGACATTTTACTTATATTTTTTTTAATCTAGTATGATATAGATCAAATTTAAATTTATCAAGTTAAATTTTTATAAAATTTGAACTATACAATATATTTCTAGAAAAAGTGTTAAATATTATTGAAAAATTTTAAATTTATCTTCTAAAAACATAAGTAAATTCTTATAATATCTTTTAAAAATATAAAATATTAATTTTTTAATATTTTTTAAAATAAATTAATATAGATATTTTAAATACCTATTTAGAAAGTGTGTAGAGATATCAATTTGAAGCTATTTTATTTACTAAAGGGTTATATTGTTTTATGCGAGAATAATTATATTTACTCTATGTCAACAAATACATTTAATTGTATCTACATTGTTTAAAATAATATTTGTTTAATTATTTAAATTTCATCTCTTTAGCCAACTTGTCCCCATCACATTTTCAATTATAATTAACAAATAATTAAATAATATCTTAAATTAACAAATCAAAATAATTTCTTTCTTAGAGTCGTAAACTTTTATTTATTTATTTTATTAACCCTTAAATTTAAACAAAAAATCTATAGGCCTTTCCATTTGCTTGCTACTTATTTTGAAAATATTATTTTATTATTAAATATTAACAATTTGACATGCAAATGGCTGCCAAATTAAAGGTGAAAAGTAAAAGCTTTTGTTTAACACTCTCAATTCACTACACTTCATCTCTTAATATCATTATGGAATGTTTTGATTAGATTAAAACTAGAAGGGCCAATACCCATTTATAAAAGAACCATAAAGGCTAATCAAGAACTCACGAGCAGTGAGAAAACCAAAAAAGTAAATAGAAACTAAAGCTTAAATAGTTTGACCAATAGTAAAATAGTCAAAAAAACCCACAAAGCCAGGACTAGCACAGAACCAGAGGGAACCTATAGGTCTCCCAATAACTTGAGACTAGTGATCACATTCTATTCCTAAGATAGGAACTGGAGCTTCTTTTCAAAAGTCATAGGCCCTTGTTAAATGGCCTAATTTTCCATCATGACATCATGAGCCAAGGTTTACACCTTTTTACCCTTCTTCTTTTGTTTGTGACCATCTTTTGCACCTTAAGCAACCCACTTCCCCTAGCACTTTCGTAACTCATCCTAAAAAACTTGAAGAGTGAGGGAAGTGTTCTTCACAGTTTCTTTGTTGTAGTCTATGATGGACCTCAGGCACTGTATGGTATTGTCCTAGTTCTGATGGATGGCATCAATATTTGTCAATAAATTCTTCTTTTCTTCCTCAATATGAACAATAGCCCATAGATCATTCAACTCTTTTTCCCACCTCTCCCACTTCTCGAAAGACTTGGCCAAAGAAGCAATCATGTCCCAATGTGCCTTATTCTCCACCTCCCAAAGCCATAGGACCTGTTGTTCCAAAATCTTGCATTTGAGAATTTGGATTCTCACTTTAGACATGACTAGCTAACCCAAGAGCCACTTCATGGTATCCTTCTGAATGTTAATTGTCTCTAAAATTTCATTATTTTTTTTCTTAGGAGTTAGCAAGGGTATGGACCAACCTAGGTTTTGTACCAAGTTCCTCCAATTTGATGCACAAGTTGGGAGAATTTTGAGGGTTATGGTTAGAAATGAGATGGGTGTTGGGAACATTCGAGATATGGTCATGAGCTAAAGAGTGCACAAGAGAGTTGGTCGAGGTTGGATTCTAGTATTCATCATCATCATTAGAGTTGTCAGACTCCCCCAACACAAAAGTAGAAATGGGTGTGGGTGTGGGCTCCGAGAGGGGAGTGCATTTGATAGGGATGGGGGGGTTTTATCATTCACAAGGGCTTTACCCCAAGGTTGGGTGCTAAAACAAATGGCAGGAGGGGTTTCATCAATAGTAACAGAGGGTTTAGGGTCCCCAAGGGGATTTGTGAGGTCCAAGATAGTTAAAGTGTTCTTGCGCACAGTAGCAAGGGAGGGAAGCAGCACAAAATGAAACTTGAATAAATGAAAAATAAGGCCTTGGTGAATGGGTAATTTCTTGCATTTAGCCTAAACACTTCTAACAGATTGCTCTAATGAAGACAAGAGCCAAAAGGGGAAATTCATTTTGATATTATACCTAAGATGATTGAGCATAGGGAAAAGATGGGCATGGAAGCAGTGGAACACCCTTCAAGAGTGGTGTACCTCATGAGAATTTTAGCAATGGTGCTTCAGACACCAGGTAGGGCTGCATGGTTAAAGCCATTATGCAACCTATTCACCCTCTTGCCCTCTTTCAGGAACCATTTCATGTCTTCTTGGTAATGTATTTTTTATTTGCGAGGAATGTAAATCCCTTCTAGGGATAGCCCTATAACCTTTGCAATAAGCTTTGAGGTCACCATAAAAGAGACCCCTCCAACAATAACAGTCATGTCCACCTAAGAATTGGTGAACTCCAAAGAAATTTTGGGGTTATTCCCCTACATCCCCTCCACATATGAAGCCATCTTTCCCCATTCCAAAATGGCCCAAACCTCCTTTTCTTGCTTCCATCCATCATAATTGGTAGTTTCATCTTGAGTCAAATCCCCTCCTATCACAAAATAAATAATTTTCAAAGCAAGGAAACACCAAAAGTTGAAATGGCTATACGAAAACCAAAGTCATGAGTAAAAGTAAGATAGATTAGCAGGTTTAAATTGCCATAATTGATGAGCATGGAAACAATGAATATGAGCTGACAGTGTATCCAGCTCAATCTCATTTGGATAGTACTTTGACATCATTTTGAATTAATTCTATCACCTAACTTGGGATATGGAGGATATTATCCCATTTTACTAAATTTGGAGTAAAATCTCCAAGATTTATTAAGGCATAGAAAACTTTATTGTCACTCCTATACATGTGATTCACACTACAATTCCCAAGGGAAATCATGATATTGTGAGTTGAGGCCACGTGGTCTTGGAGAGTCCAACATGTAGAGGCTTGCCTAGTTAGCATAAGAATCATGTTCTATGAGTCCCTTTCCATAACCAAGTTAGAGAACCCAGCTTATGTGGAAATTTTAATTCCATGGAAGGCCATTGCCACTCAACCAAGGGTAAACCCACAAAAGTGGTTTACAATTTGAATGAGGAAGGAAAACTTGTAAAAAATGACCCCATGCCAAAAAATTTCATTTTGCGGGTTCGAACGAACTAGTTGGACCAAAAAAGGGTTCGCTCAAACTAGAGTTTGAGCAAACCCATTTAATGCATTCACAGACAAAATTCACATAAAAACTCCTTTGGGGAAGGGGGTTCACTCGAACCCCCTTTTCCCTAATTTTTGACCTTGTTCACAAAAAAAATCAAAATTTTTGCACTTCGAAGCTCAATTTGAACATGAAAATGGCAAAGACTTCACAAACCCAATTAGAATTAGGTAGTCCTCAAAACGAGCTATCCAACGAATATAATTTTAATATGTTTTGGTTTTATTATGTATTTGATTTTAGTTTTATTAAACATAGGTTTTTCACTAAAAATCAAGCTCTTTGTTACTGCACATGTGGAAAAATAGCAGTTATCAAAAAAACTGAAAATATGAGTGCAGATGTTAGAGTCCTTAATCCAACAAAATTGAATTTAGAACTCTGAAATGTTCTGGCGTTATACGGTCGTGTTATATACGGTTATGAGGTGGTTTGACTTGAAACTTGACTAAGAAAAATATTTATTAAAAACTATCTAATAAAGTGGAAGCACTAGATGTGGAGTTAGAAAATACCAATTCAAAATAATTAGAATTTTATCCTTCATGGAAAAAAGTTATACATTATACAGTGACATACTTTTAAAAAATGGCTATTTTTCTAAAACTAGTTTTTGAAGGAGGTGGAAAAAGAAGTACAAGCTGATTCCAAAAATTTTGAAAAAAATATATTTAGAATCTACACACAAAATTTCACAAATTAGTAGTTTGCATCATCTTCAAATTCTTCATGGTTTAGCCGCTATAGGTACCTAAAAGTGAAGATTTAGTTAGAAAAGTATTTCAATGTCCAATTTGGCCAAAATTGTAAAGCTGGTCACTAAATTGTGGGATCACCCCAAACTAGAATATTGAACCCCCAAGTTGACTACATAAGTAAAAAATAACTTCCCCTTGTGGTCACAGATGACCCCACCCCCATCCACCTGACCTGGGTTGGGTTTGGCCAAGCCTTCAAAATTGAGCTTTAGCCAGCCCGAGGGCTCAAGGAGACCAAGGCATACTTCATCTATTTGGCGGAGTTAAGAAATTTGGGGAATTAAGGGTCTCGGAAAGATTCCAAGCAAAGCAATCAAAACCTGTATCATTAGGATTTATTTTGGGCTTGCAAGGAGTAGTATAAATCAACTCAGCAACCTAACTGATAACTTTGTTGGCCACCACCAACCACGAAGAACTTTTGTTCCTGAAAAATCTATTATTTCACTCTTTCCAAAGTGCCCACCCCTTGAAGAACAATGATTTCCAAGTGTTGTGTAATATTATCTATGAGTTTCGGGTTTTCTCCCTCGAAAAATGTAATAAATTAGGCTTGGATTTGAATTTAAGGGTCCAATTAAGCTCAATTAACCTCAATTAATTAATCAAAGCCCTAGGTTGTTAGAAAACCAAGATCACTTGCATGCAAGATGGATACCTGTCACATGCAAAAGATATGAAGAACCAAAAAGATGTTCTATAAACCTCTCAGTAAAAATGCATTAAAAGAATCAATGATTACAAAAGAGATCGAAATCATATGAAGGGAGATCAAGAAACCCTAAAGGGAAACCTAAATGGAGCCCTAATTGTAATAATTAATAATTGAAAATTAATTTATTAATGTGCCTAAGTTTAAACTTAAGTAATAAAGAGGAATAAGTGACTTAATTAATTAATCAATGTGATGTAATTAATTAAGTATAATAACTTATTACTCTAACACCCCCCCTTAAGATGAACTTGGGAAGAAGCTAAAACACTAGAATAAGATGCATGAAAGCAAAGATGGGTCCCGACAACTAGGCCTGATCAGGTACCCATTTACAAATGCAAGAATGAGTAAGAGAAGGAAAAACCCAGTGGGACAAAACCCCCCTTACAATGAGATGTCATGCTACAAAGAAGCACACTAGAAGAACTTTGTAGAGTAACACTAGAACCCAAATCTGGCAAGCAAGGAAAGATTCTTTTGTTTACTACTAAAACCAGATGAGAGTCACTAATTGACTCAAGGAATCATGATAAAGCAACAGCAGACCCGATGCCACGGAACACTTGAAAACTCCAAATGGGAACAACCCTGGAATCTATGAAGCAGCAAGAAATTATTGAAAGATGTATTACTAAAAATGAAGTGCAAAGATGCAAGGTACACTCAACTACAAAATATCCAGTGTCTTCGACAACCCATCGGGCCAAATTTGGACTAAGTGATCAACCTGGGATAGATATAGAAAAAGTGCATGGATAGCAACATAGAGCTCCTTAATACCTTTCCAACGCCGCAAAGATAGCGAAAATCAGAGATCGTGGAAAAAAATTATGAGCTCGGAAGCATAAAATAAACATCTTACTTCAAACAGAAATAAATGTAGTAAAACAGAAAAATACTATAAAATAAACTACACCAAATGAAAGTGCTCGGAACCAACTTTCCGGCGATATCTCGTTTGCCCGATTTCGATACCGTATGCCCAAGTTATGACCAAAAGAAAAAAACTACTCTTTTAGGGAAAATTAGGGCTAGGAGAGGCAAAGAGGGGCCGTACAGCCGCTGACATCATGCTGACGTCAGCACATCATGGAAAAAAATTTGACGGCCATCTGACCATTGCAGCAAAAAATGGGTCCCCTACAAAAGAAAAAATTGGGCCCCTAGTCTGTAATAGGCCGAAATTTTGAGGTGAGGTAGTCTTGACGAGGATCCCTAATCCTCCATAGGACACATGCTGCTGCCGGAGGGTTTAGGCAGTCGGGGCTAGGCGCATAGTGCTCGATCCCCCATGGGACTGCCACTGTGTTCTTTGGGGAGACCCAGGGCTGGCTCGGCAGGAGGTGTGGTTGTGGCTGCCGCCCAGGTGTTCGCCGCTCACGAGGAGACAGCCATGGGTGGGCGTGGCGGGTGGCCGCCCTGTGCGGTGGGGCACAAAATGTTTAAAAATTTAATTTTTATATTTTTGGGAATTTTCAAAACAATGTGCCTCAATGCATGTTGGGTGATGGCCCTAGACAAAAAAAAAAAAAATTGCCTCCTGGATCCATTGCACCAAAATGGATGAAGTTTGATAGGAATTTCCCAAGTTTGAATGACGCTGAATCACGATGGCGACATCCCAGGTTTGAGCCCATAGTGTCCCAAAAAAATAGCTACTCCCAGATCTTGTAGAAAAGATGCCTATGGAAACCCTTGCACTTGAAACTCACTGAAAGGCCATATCTTCAGATCATGAACAAGCAATTGCAAGTCTAGAGCTTTGATACCATGTTAGAAAACCAAGGATCACCTACATGCAAAGGATGGATACCTTTCACATGCAAAGATATGAAAGACAAGAATATTAAACCTTAAAAATAAAAATGCATTAAGAGAATCAATGATTACAAAGAGATCAATCCTTATGAGAGGGATCAAGAAACCCTAAAAGGAAAACCTAAATACAGAGCCCTAGTGTGTGCACATAATAATTAATAATTGAATAAAATTATTAATGCCGCTAAAGTTAAAAGCAGTAACAAGAGATAAAGTGACTTAATTAATTAATCAATATAATTATAATTAATTAAGCATAATAACAATATTCAACATAGATTAATTAATATGAGAAAGTGTAAGATGCTTTGCAGCACCTAAATGAAGACATATTAATTCCTTATTATTAAAGATTCTAGACTTAATGTAGATGTGTAAAACACATTTACAACACTAAATCAAGGCAACTATTAGACTGTTTAGTAGTAGTTATTCCCCAAATTAAGGAAAAGGGATAATTTTTCCATTACTACAAGGTCATCACCAAACACACAACTTGAAACATAAACCAAGGATTTTGAAGAAGTCAACGTTTGAGTAAAACATTGAACCATCATGATGATTCTTTTCACTAAGGTTTAGACTATTATGTAACATGTTTTTGGAAGATAGATAACAAGTTTGGATAGAGAATTCTAAGAAGATTATGTCATAAAAAATTTGAGCCAAAAAGAGCAAGGGGACAGAGGCACCCAAGGGCATCTGTATTGTGGGAAGGTTTTTTGAGAAATTCAAATTTTGACTGTGTGTAGTTCTACTTAGTGATTCTAGGTTTGATTGTAAATGTATTTGATAGTAAATGGTTTTCTCGAATTTTCTTAATTTATTCCAAAGCAAGTGTCTTAATATGTGAACAATAAATGACAATTTTGAATGCAAATTTCTAATCTAAAATGCACAAATTGACTGATTGTAAGATCCCTAAATCTAAAAATTGATGATTTTGATGCAATTTTGAAACAAAACAATGCTATTTTTTCACTTTTTGAGCTAAATGAAAGATGCTTAAATGAATGCAATTAAGAATTCCAAAACAAAGATCTACAAATACAAGCAGATAGAAGAAACAAAGATAGAGATGTGTGAAAAAAAAATTGATGCAAGTGTACAAGGATAGAGGCACCCAATTGTGTCTGAGTCCTTGATAGGGGTTCTAAAAATTTAAAAGTTGATTGTTTATTATATTGTCTAAAGGTTCCACTTCTATGTGCAAACAGGTTTGCAACTAAGTTTTTTCAAGAATTTTCTCAAATTAAGACAACATGATGCAAGTGCAAATGTGTAACAATGCAAATGACAAATATGAATGAAATTCTCAATATAGATCTAATTAAGTGACTAAAAGAAACCCTAATGCAACTTTTGATGCAATTTTTTTAATTTGTATGTTTTTTATGATGTAAAAGTGAAACCCTAGATGAGAAATACAAAAGAATGCAATGCAAAACTTAGATCTAGGATGCAATTCAAAAGTTACTTAATGTTAACACATTGGGTTCACCAAAATGAAATGAAGAAAAATAGGAACCCTAGGTCTAATGTGTAAACCTAGGATTCAATTTTTTTGTTTGTTGTTGTTTTTCTTATGTTTCATTAAGATGGAGATCACAAGGTGTTTAAATTGACTTCCAACCATGAAGGTGAGCCAATCAGACTTAGATCTACATCTTTTAGGGTCTTGGAATGGATTGAATTTTATTTTCTATGATTAACCTAATTATACTATATGACCTAATATATGTAAAATGCAATAATCCAACAATTAATAGACTGAAACAGTAACTTACAGGAAGATCTAGGAAGTACAGAAGATTGTGTACCTATCTTGAAAAATTGGCTCTAATCACTATAGAGCGACAGAGTCACCCTAGGGCATATTTCTCTTTGTATTCCTTTCTATCTCTACTTTTTAGGTTCTTTGATGACAGATCTAAGCTTCTTATTCTTGGTTGTAGAGTTTTCATAACACTGTTGGATATTTTTTTAGGTGAGTTTCTGTGATTTGACAAGATGTAGGGCTTCAATTGTAACAATGAATGTAATTTGTCTTCAAGCTTCCTTCAATCTTCTTCAAACCTAAAATATGAACATTCACAAAGAGAAGAGATGTTGTGCCATTTAGGGGCTTGCCTTATTCAAACCTTGTGTTAGTCTTTCCACTTCCACAATGGAAATGTCAATGATAAAATGATAATGGATAGGAAGGAATGATGAAATCACAAAGTGTTGCAACTCACCACCCTTTAATGGCTTCCTTGAAGGACTAAAGTCATGCTGCACATCACCTCAAGTTATTAGATCTTGCTTGCTTGATTTTCTTGAATGCTTTGGAAACCTACAAAAGTGTTAGCCTTCACAAAACAATGATAACATGAACACACATGTAAACTCACATAATATTTGACATGATGTTATGATCTTTAATTACTTCAATAAAGCTCTAAAATTATATTCTTGACTTACTCCATAGTGCTTTTGATCATAAGTTTGCCAATAGTTTTCTAGATGATTTTCAAATGATGCAATAACTAGGTATTTATAGGATTTTCTCTAATTTCCCAAAAATTAAATTCTGATAGTTGACATTTGCAGCTTGAATTTTGAATGTTAAAATATTGATACTGACATATCCAAAATTGGTCCCAGAAAAAATAGGGGGAGCCATATGCCCTAGGGTGAATAGGTCCTAGCCTTATTTTCTAGGACATTAAGTGTCGAGGGAAAAATAATAACTAGATGCATTTTTTCAATGCTTGCAACTTCTCAAAAATTGGTACAAATGGGCTATAGAATACATAATTTAAGAAATGAGGGACCCAATTAGGATCAATAATTTAGGGGGAGAAAAATCTAGAGGGTGACAATTTTTTGATGCTACAGATGATAACAAAGATAAGGAATTAATTCATACCTATTGACTACAAACTAGAGATGTTGAAGAGATTGAAAATTTTGAGGAGAATGGAGAAGATGGTGGATTACATTGAGGGGTTCCATAAGATGATCATAAGCACTAGACATAGTGAGGCCAACAAAGAGAAAGTGGCATGGTATAGAAATGGCCTTAGAATGAACATTCTGAAAGAACTGATTTTGGTAAGGATGACAACATTTGAAGAAGCCTATCAATTTGTACTAAAATTTGAAGAAATTTTGAACAAAATATTTGAAAAAGTTAGACCACAATGCAATGAAAGAAAACCGTTTGCAAAGAAAAAAAAGGTTGGAAATATATATCACAAAGATGAGAGAAGTCATAGTTTCCAAGGGAGAAGTGATGGAAATTCCTACTACACTAGCAAAGTAATTAGAAATACCTACCATAATGATGGATATTAGAGGATTAATAGGGTGTTTGAAAAGAAACCATTTAGAGGCATCTATTTCAAATTTGGAGGACATTGAGCATTTGAATGCCACTAAGGGAGTGTTAGTAAAAGAGGAGAGAGTAACACAAGAGTGACATATGCAAAGGAAGAACTTGTTGGGTCACCATGATCTATTGGAAACCATTAGAAATTTGAATCATTTGTCATGAGGAGAGCTCTATTGCAAATTGAGATAACTGAGGAAATGGTGCAATGGAAAATATTGTTTAAATGAATGGTATACAAATCAAGAGGTAAGTATTACAAAGTTAAATCATTAATAGTGGTAGTATAGATAATTTGGTTTATGAAGATATGGTAAGGAAGTTGAATTTGAAGATGATGAAACACCCAAACCCATATAGGATTGTATGGATTCAAGATGATCACAAGATGCTTGTAAGTGGACAATGTTTTTTTAAATTTCATATAAGATCATATAATGATGAAGTGTTGTGTGATATAATTCCCATGGATACATTTCATATGTTATCGAGAAGACCATTGCAATACAATAGGAAGATAATTCATGATGGAAGAGAGAATAATGCATGAGGGAAGAATGATATCTTGATACCTTTAGAGGAGAAATGTAAGAGTAAAGTGTGTGGTAATTCCAAAATATGTTTGGCAGATGGAAGGAATATTTTGGATGGAATGATACATGAAAACTTGTATTTTGCATTAATTCCAAGAAACTATCAAAATTAGAGTGTAGAAATTACCATCACAAAGGAAGAGGAACTAGCGTAGAGGGAAGTAGCTGAATTTATATTAGAATACCAAGATATTGTATAAGAGAATGTGCTAGAAATACTACCACCAATTTGGAGTATTAGTCGTCACAAAAAAAGTACCACATCTAGGATGACACTAGTAGAGAATGTGAAGCTAAATAGAAAAGTGTAGGAGCTAATGAGAAAAAATTATCTAAGAAAGTCTAAGCCCTTGTGTGGTACCCATAGTATTAGCACCAAAGAGAGATGGAGAATGGAGGATGTGTACATACTCAAGAGCCATCAACAAGATCACTATCAAGTACATATTCCCATTGCCAAGGATGTCTGAAATTATGGATTGTTTGAGTGATGCAAAGTACTTCACCAAGATAGACCTGAAGACTAGATACCATCATATCATAATCAGAGAAGGATATGAGTGGAAAACTACATTCAAGACTACCTTTTTAAATATTCATAAAATTTAAAATAAATTACATTTTTAAAAATAGACTCCATTCTACACATTCAAAAATTGATTTTCGATCAATTTTCAAAAAAAATATGGGGGAGCACACTCAATTTTTTGCTTTTCAAGATGTGTCCACTTTGAAAATTAGTAAAAAATCATATACTCATTAAAAATTAGTAGGAAACCGGGTATAAACTACATGGTCAAGATTAGCTAATTTTTCATTGAAGTGATTTTTGAAATACTATTTAAAAAATTAACATTTTAGGGGGGGCACACTAGATGCTATGTTATATTTTTTTGAAAAAGATAGGACCACTTTGTGTTGCCCCCCTTTTTGACCCCTTTAATCTCTACCATTTAAAAAAATAGTAGTTTAGAAATTAGATTCAAAGCACTACTACTCTTTTTTTCTTTGCATCTTCAAATTTTGGATGTAACTATCTCCAATTTCTCATCCAAGGTCAACCATTTCTTATTTCAAAAATAAGTGGTCACTTAAGACCCCTTTTTGGTCCCGCATCTTTGTACACTTACCCATTACCAAGTTGGATTTTTAAATTTTATAGGAAGTCTATTCATCTTGAGAAAGTATTTAAATCCCTTGGAATCTCATTTACCTTTTAGGCTACTTTTTGTTAATTATGAAATTGTGTTCTCCACAAGGTTGAAAATAAATTGCATAATAAGTAGCCAAACCCTTTTCTCACTAGTAAATCTTAGAATTTGCTAAAAATTTCTTTCATTTGACGTGTTTGTACATTTCACAGGTGGGTGCATCAAGTTGGGTTCCCTTTTGTGGCCAACTCAAAAAGAAGCTGTGAAAATGACATAACGTGTAATGCTCTTCGCGATTATATCATTTAAAAAGAAAAAAAAGTAGAAGTGATTCATTTTCTCTTGTATTTTTATGTATGTACTGACCAAAACCCTCATTTTCAACGAGTTCTAGGAGGAGGCATTCTACAAAATTCATCAACAATAGTTTCTTTTACTTTGCAAAGATGGCACCACGATGATGAAGAGGTGCAGGAGGTAAGTATTGTTTGCTATTTGTTTTGAATTTCTTAGTTTCAAGTTGATTTTGTTTGTTTTAGGTTACATTTGATTTTTTTTTTTAATTTGTAGGAGATGCAAATAATCCTGCAAATCCTCAAAATCCTCAACAAGAAGAACAAGAAAATCCTCAACAACAAAATCCTAAACAAAATCATCCTCCCCCACCAATCACTCAACACCCTCCTAACACTCAACAAAATTTGAGGAGTGAAATTGAGAACAACAAAAACCAAATTGAGGATCTTATCAGTAGGTTGAGTGATCCAAATGCTTCAACCGCAGAAAGAATGACACTAGCAAATTCAATGAAAGAGATGTTAAAAAATGTAGATTCAATAACCCAACAAATAATGGGATGGCAAGATA
>VDFB02215858.1:0-25525 GCA_007258455.2 Sequoia sempervirens
GTGAAAATGTTGGAATTGAATATGTGGATATTCAAATTAAGATGATTAATGAAATTGATAATGATGTTCCAAGGTGAAAATGTTGGATTTGAAGATGTGAACAGTATTGAAATTGGGTAGAAAATATTAAAATTGATAATGAAAATGTTCGGGGTGAAAATGTTGGTTGAAGATGTTGAACATAATCTATTGAAATTGAGATGAAATTATTAAATTGATATTGAAAATGTTCAAGGTGAAAATGTTGGAAATGAAGATTTTGAACATAATATTGAAGCAAGTGTAAATTATGTTTCACCAAATTACATGAGAAATGAAGAGCCTTGTATGGAAGAAAGACATATTCCAATTTCAAGACCTTCAAGAACCCCTAAATGGTTACTTGAATTTGATGAGAACATTATAAACAATTTTGAATGCAAGAGGTCAACACGAACTGTTCAGTTGTGGGCTAGAAGACTTTTCAACAAATATTTTAGTGATATGACATTGATCGAGCAATGCCAAATTTTTGTACAATTGCTAAAGATGCAAAAGATGAGACCTTTGCTAGCCAAATTGAAGATTCATGTGAACAAGAAGATCGAAAAAAATTCTATTATTGTCAAAAATATTTTTAGTGCTTTCAAGCCTATTGGAAAAAGTAACAAGGAAAAGGATAAGAGAGCTACTCGAAGAGTCATTACAACCGCCCTAGTAAGCCATAAATTGAAAAAGGCTCACTTTATGAGACAAACTTGTATTGATTTTGACATAAATTATAAAACTTTGGATAGAGCACTTGCAAGAAGAGAAAGAATAGATGATCCTCTTCAAAATGGTACATGGGCTTTTGCCAGGAGGCTTCCACGTGTTGATAAGAAGTTAACCGATAATGTAAAGCAGGTAATTCAACAATTTTGGCATGATAACTCTAGAGTATCACCTAATGTAAAGGATGTTTTAAAGTTAAGAATTCGCAATCAAGACTGTACACCACATCCTAAACATTTCAGAATCAAGCCAAACATTGTTGTTCAAAAAATTTATTGAAACACACATAAAATACAAATCTCGCAAAGGACTTTTGAGGGTTTGAAGCCATTTTATTGTGTGCCTCTTAAGATTCATAATACTTGTTGTTGCAAATACCATGTGGAGTTTTCAATGTACCATGAGCTATTATGCTATATCCATTCTACTTTGCATACTAATGAAGTGTTATAGGAGTGTGGTGCAATGTATCTTCTGAAATCATCAAGGGAATTGCTAGATCTATTTTTATGTTCTAGAGATGATGGTTGCTTTTTCTATAGAAATGATTGTTTAAATGCAAAGTGCTCACAATGTGGTGGCTTGTCAAAGTTTGTTCAATGTTCTCATGAGAGTTCCAAACATGAATTTGGAAAGAAGCTTGTTGAGAAAAATAGATATGAGATAGTCAAAAATACTTTGCAAAGTGGAGATGAAGGTTCTAAATGTGAGTTGGTTACAAAATAATGCAGTGTTGCTGATTTTATTTCAGATTTTAAGTACAATATTTTATACAAGTATGCAAGGCATAGTCATAGGTCTCAGTGGTTGGATCAACAATTTAGGATGTGTAAGGACTCTTTTCCGATTGGCACTATTATATCAGTGGTTGATTTTGCAGAAAAATGCATATTGCAACCACAAAAA
The DNA here is from genome assembly GCA_007258455.2 of Sequoia sempervirens. Taxonomy (NCBI): domain Eukaryota; kingdom Viridiplantae; phylum Streptophyta; class Pinopsida; order Cupressales; family Cupressaceae; genus Sequoia; species Sequoia sempervirens. Next base: position 1,660 of record VDFB02215858.1, read on the forward strand.
TAGGTACAATCTTAGTATTACAATTCCATTCAGATTGCTATTTTTGTCCACATAATGTTTAGACATGCACCTGATAGTACAGAGGAGGATCGAAAGATAATTAGAGAGTATCATTTTTATATGAGTGATGATATATCTCACTCATCTGAGTATGTCCAACATTATTTCAAGATTTTTTTGAGTTCTTGCAGGAGCATGATATAGCATTGGACCGACATCTAATTTGGTTAGATAATTGCACAGGTCAATTCAATAATACTTGTATGTTTTATTGGTTGAGTAGAATGCATGTAGAGAGGGGTCTACCTCATATTTGGAGTTTTTTTGAAGTTGGACATGGGAAAGGGGAGCATGATGGAGTAGGTACATGCATAAAGAGATCTCTAGTTAAGGAGAAATTGAAGATTTTAGGAGAAAAATTCAGCAATGCACGTTCTATAGTTGATTAATGTAGTTCAACATTGTCACAGTGAGGGACACTTGATTCAATAGTGCACAAATTTTTTTGGTTCATTGAAGAGGGTATAGTGGGAGGCAGATTGGATTTTCATATAATCAAAGATTCTTCAAAGATGCATTCATTTCGAAGGTCAGATGCAGGCACATGGACCATTTGGACACGAGAGTTGGCTTGTTTTTGTCGGAGTTGTATTTAGTGTGAGTGGGATCAATGCGAGTTAAGTGAGTGGGTGGATACATGGGTACCACAGTATCTAACTCCTTTATCTCAAACAATATCTTTGACAAATGAGACAATGGAAAGTTTAGTTGATTACGACCCGCTTTCAGATCTACTACAACTAGGACATATTTTTGCAGTTGTTGCACCGTAGGGGAATGAAGAGAGATCAAACTATTGGTTGGCTTGATGTGTGTCAGTAAAGCATAAGCTAACACAACCAATGGAAGATGATGATGGTTTCATGTATCCTACAGGTTCAGTTGTGGTTGCAAGAACTTGGTTGCGAACATACATGATTAGAAAGAATGGCATACCTGCATTTGAAGACTACGAGAAACACAAAACCATTTTCTTGTATTCACACCTTGTTATAGCAACAAATGTTAAGTTTTTGAAGCATCATGCTAGACCGAAGAAAAAAAAACTATGGACACTTAGTAATGTTGATCATGAAGTAATATTGGATACTCTTAAGCAAAGAGATGACCCTTCAGGCACACTTGAATAGCATTTTCAAGAATGGAAGGTAGAATTCTTATGTTCATTATGATTAAGTTCATTAGTGTTCTTTATTTAATACTGATATTTTATATAGTATTGCAATGCAAGTGTCTTTAATAGTGATATTTTGTATGCAATTTTATGATATTTTTGGAAAGATTGATCATGGACCTGCTGCAACAATAGCCAGCTCTGATCCTTTCAAAGAGGTATGCATATTTTATAGTTTGCATCACCAACTCATCATCATTCAAGTTGTTTAGATTAATATAGATATGTTAGTCTAAGCATCTTTTCTATTGTGACAATATAGATTTCTCATTTTCCCACTTTTGCGATACTCTAACGCGGTCAATTAATGGACTTCTTTGTAATAGCCAGTCCTTTTTGAAGAGTATGCATATTTTATAGTTTCACATCATAACTCATCATCATTAGTTGTTTAGAATAATATAGATATATTAGTCTAAGCATATATGTGACAATATAGTTTCTGTTTTCCACTTTTCTGCGATACTCTAGCATGATTGATCATGGACTGCTTTGTAATAATAGCGACTCGATCCTTTCGAAGAGGTATGCGTATTTTATAGTTTGCATCACCAACTCATCATCATTCAGGTTGTTTAGATTAATATAGATATGTTAGTCTAAGCATCTTTTCTATTGTGACAATATAGATTTCTCATTTTCCCACTTTTGTGATATTCCTAGCATGATTGATCATGGACCTACTATAACAATAGCCAACTTTGATCCTTTCAGAGAGGTATGCAACAAATTACAACAATATAGATTGGTTATTCTAAGCGTCTTTTATAGTTTGCATTACCATCTCATCATAGTTTGTGTCATTTAGAATAATATAGATTGGTTATTCTAAGCTAACTTGATGGTTTGTATAGGTGCTTTTCAGTCCAGAATGTGAACATACTACTATTGTTGAAGATTGTGCCCTGAATGCCTCTAATAGGAAAATTCTGTAAAATTTGAATTCTCAAATTGGAACCAATGTAAAATGGTCATAATTGTGTATGGGCATAATCTATACCCAGTGATGTTTTATGAAATATGGGTCAAATGTCTGGAATTGTATAAAGGGTATGTTTAAAGTGTAAAGGGGTCTGTATTTTGGAAACTCATAGGTTTTGTAAAGGGGTCTATTTTTTTACTTAATCAAGCTATAACCGAAGGTTTTCTTCCTAGTTCTTTCTTGTTGGTATGCTCATTTCAACCAGGTTTTGTAATACTATCTAGTCCTCTCCCCTACTATCTCTTACTCAAAGAGTAAGGAGAGATCTTAACCCATCTATGTTTTTTGAAGAGACATACATATATAGCAATCACACGTGAAGATGTAATGGGCACATTGATAGGTGCAATATGAAATTATGTATGCTACAATTGAAGTAATTGCAAGAAGTCTTGTTATGTGGAATTTTTATTAGAGAATACATAATCATGTTTTCTTAAAGAAGTATTAATAGGTATTGAGTTTGAAGTAAATTTATAACATATGCAAAGCATTTGTAAATCAATATGTGTGTAATTGTAATAGTAAAATTTGTGCATACCATGTCATTTCCCCACAATTTTGTGTCTATTTTGAAGAAATGTCTTGATACATGTACGTAGTGACTCAACATGTAAATTCAAGCTCATCTCTCGAGCCTTTTATCAATTTGCATACTTAAATCACTATACAATTAGCCCTATCCTATTCTTATTCACACACATCTATACATTTACCTTATTTTCCCATTTATCACATTCACCAATGGGTATGCCCTGATTTATCCATTAGCCACCTAGAATTGATTGTTAGCCACTTAGATTTAACTATTAACCCATTCTAGGACACTTCTTCAATTGCAAGGGTGACCTCCTAGTCACAAACCTATTCCCTTTCATTTTAAAATTCAAAATTCAAACTTTTGGCTAAGTGGCGTCATTCACCCACTTTGAGTTGACTAAACATATGTTTGGCATAATTTGATGATATATGCGAACATTAATAACATACAATATATTCATTATAATCATGAAAAAATGCATTTATCTTATAGCATTGGAGAAATTAATAGTGAGACATTTTGATTCAATGCAATACAAATGAGTAACAAATTTGAACATCTAGAGTGCTTGAAAACTATTTTTAATCTTGTTTCACTTTTTGGGGATTGATCTAGGAGAACTTGCCTCCCCATGAGAAATCAACAACCCAAGTTATGATATTTCTACATACCACCAAGTCCCTAGATATTCAAGAGTAGATCAAAGATAAACATTCATACCCTTATCAACCCTTAATTATGTTAGGTTGATTGTGCTTGATTGATTGCATTTACTTAATTATCCTAGGTTAACTTCATAAATAATTTTTTTCTTCTTTATATTTTGTTGAGCCCAACCAATCCTACACTTGATCCGACCTTTTTAGGGTTTTACATTATTAAGGTTTTCAAATCTATAGTTTTCTAAGTTTACATTCTATTTTCAAATTTGAACTTTCTTATACATCCTTGTACGTCATTGATACATTTTTCTATTAGGTTTTGCATTTTTTATGTTAAGATATAGTAAATTATATTCACTTGCAATTTGATGTGTAAATATCTTGTATTTTTAAAATGAGTACTTGAATGATCATGAGGTGTTGAGGGAAATATTGTTTTCATTAGTATTCTTTGGAATGCTTGGGATATTGTTGTAATGGAATTGAATAAAGAAGGTCATCAATGGGAGTCACACAATCGTTGCCATCAATGGAATTGACCATCTCTCACATGTAATGCTTGGGAGTTACATTGGGAGAAGTGGATCATCTTTCAATAATGTTATGGGTTCCTACTTAGTTGATATGTTCATAGTGGAGGGCTAGTTTTGGGAATTTGTGCTCTTGATGAGTTATTGGTCAAATACATTATCTATTCATGGATTCTATCTTGAGTGCTATCATAATTACATGTTGGGGTGGTTCGTGGTTTTAAACTATCAAGAATGGTTTTGGTGGAAATTAGTTTGGGGAAACCACTTACATGGTTTTATCTTCCCATTGCTTTGTAAATTGGAGGAATTATATGGAGGTTTCATGGGTTATGCAGGTGTACTTAAGGCCTTCAAGGGCTTGAGACAGGTTTGGTTGAAGGAGTTTTTCTCTTTAAATCAATAAAGTTTCAATTGCTTAGTTCATATTTTACTGTTTTTCTTGTGTTTTCTACTTGTGCACAAGCCATTCAAGAATTTTTGTATAAAAAATTTATGTAGAAACATTATTACATGTCTTTAAATTATTTCAAGAGTGGAAGGTGTGGAGAACTGGGTCAGAATAATCTTGTTAGATGCCTCAAATAGGTAGGTTGCAAAGAGTTTGTGATTGTGCCCTTGTGTCTGCATCAAATTTTCACCTAATTTCACTCGGTCCAATGTAGCTCGGAGTGATTTAGTGTATTTTGTTGCAAAAGAGGACCATCCCTAGCGTAAAAGTACCCATCCAAATGTGTTGGAATAGTCCATTTGGTTGTATGAGTTGCTGAATGAAAGTTGCACCACTTTGCAACTTTACACTGCTTGCATCTAACAACTTTTCCCTCCACTGAAAAGTCATCACCACAGGAAAACGCCTTCGAGATAGAAAAAATTGAGAGAGGTTTTGTGAAGGTCCCAAAAAATGTCGCCTTGGATAGAGAGTCTATAAGCATCCACGATCTTTATTAAATAGCCTTCAAGATTCTTGCTTTTATGCCTTTGGACTCTTAAAAATATTTGGTCAATGTGGCTCGGGAGTGATTCGGTATTTGGGTGCAAGAGGCCATCCTACGCCGTATACCCATCCAAATGTGTTGGAATAGTCCGTATGGTCCATCTGAGTTGGATAGAAGTTGCACTACTTTTGCAACTTTACACTTGCTTACGTTGTGAATTTTCCCTCCATTGATCATTGCCGGAAGGCCTCAGATAGAAAAAGCGGAGAGGTTTGTAGATGCTCAACAGGTGTAGCCTCAGAAAAATGTTCTATAAGCATCGGTCTTCAAAATATCCTTCAAGATTCTCCTTTTAGCACTTTGGACTCTTAAAGGAAATTGCTCGGTCCAATGTAGCTTCAGTGATTCATCGTATTTGGGTGCAGAGAGGACCATCCCTAGCATAAATGTACCCATCTAGATGTGTTGGAATGATGCATTTGGTAAATGCGAGTTATGGAATGAAAGTTACACCACTTTTGCAACTTCTGCTTCTTGCATCTAGCAACTTTTCCCTCCACGAAAAGTCATCACCTGAAAACACCTCGAGATAGAAAAAAACCAAGGGTTTTAGATGGTCCCAGCATGATCCCATAGCCTTAGACAAAGAGTCTGTAAGCATCACAGATTCTGAGAAATAGCCCTTCAAAGATTGATGCCTTTTAGTACTTTGGACTCTTAAGGGAAATCAACGGTCCTATGTAGCTTGGAGTGATTTGCCGGCGTGTTGGGTGCAAGAGAGGACCATCTAATTGTAAGCATTACCATCCAGGACATGTTGGAGCAGTTCATTTGGTTATATAACAGGTTGCAGAGATAGAAGTTGCACAACTTTGCAACTACACTACTTGCATCGACAACTTTTCCTCCTTTGAAGAGTCATCTGCGGAAAACACCTACGAGATGGCAAAAACTTGAGAGGGTTTTGTATAGTCCAACATGATCGTAGCGGAAGAGGTTTCTGTAAGTATCGGTCTCGAGAAATAGACCTTCAATTGCTTCCTTGCAACGCACACGGCTCAAGAAATCCTTGGGTCAATATGGCTTAGGTGATTTGGCATATTTGGATGCTGAGAGGACCATCCCTAGCGTAAACATACCCATATGGGCGTGTTTGGGCAGTCCGTTTGGTTATACGAGTTGCGGAATAGAGATTGTACCCACTTTGCAACTTTACATTGCTTTACATCGATAACTTTCCTCATTGAAAAGTCATCACCACGAGCGTCTTGTGATAAAGAAAAAGCGGAGAGGCTTTTGTAGATGAATTTAGTAGTCCCATAGCATCGGAATGACTGGAGTACGCGTAAGCACCTGGTCTCAAGAAATAGTCTTCAAAGATTTTGACTTTTAGCACTTTGGACTCTTAAGGGAAATGGCCGGTCCAATATAGCTCAGAGTGATTCGGCGTATTTGGGTGCAAGAGAGGACCATACCTAGTGTAAAAGTACCCATCCAGATGTGTTGGAATAGTCTGTTTGGTCGTACGAGTTATGGAAAAAAAGTTGCACCACTTTGCAACTTTACACTGCTTGCATCCAACAACTTTTCCCTCCACTGAAAAGTCATCACCATAAGAAAATGCCTATGAGATAGCAAAAACTGAGAGATTTTTTTATAGATGGTCCCAACACAATCCCATAGCCTCAGACGGAGAGTCTATAAGCATCACGGTCTTTGAGAAATAGCCCTTCAAATATTGTTTCCTTTTAGCACTTTGGACTCTTAAGGGAGAATAGTGGGCAACATAGTTAACTTCTTCACAAACTTGGTTTGAAGTAATTTCATTCTTTTTTGTGCATTTAAAATGGATTTTTAATCCTTCCACCCTAAAAGTGACCTCTAAATAACTTCAAACACCTTAAATACCTCATTCTTATTCATTTTGTTTGCAAACAAGCATTTTCATTCAAGAGGCTGAGCTTTCATTTTTGCTTGTTAGGATTGAATAGGACCATGACTTCAACTTTCTTTTTCAAAATTGTTCAACATCATTGAACTAGGTATCCACATACATAAGAAACAAAAGGTACCACAAACTAAAACACATTACCCTTGATTCTCACTAACTTGATGTACTGTTCAACATCTCTCTTCTCTAAAAGCAACCTCTAAATCACTTCAAACACCTTAACTACCCTAAAAGTGACCCTAAAAGCAACCTCTAAATCACTTCAAACATCTTAACTACCTCATTCTTATTCATTTTTTTTGCAAACAAACATTTTCATTCCAAAAGGCCGAGCTTTCATTTTTTCTTTCAAAGAAAAATCTTCCTATGCCACTGTTACACTGCATAGGTAAACCAGGTTTTGTATTGTGGACCTATACTAAGCTACCACTCTCAAGTGCCAATGTAACAATGATACAAAATAAATTTTGAGACTGCAAGAAGACATCTGATAACTCTTGAGTGTACTAAAAGAATTATTATGATTTTTGAAGAATGCTAATAACTCTACTCAGTTGTCTTATTTTTTCAATATCATACAAATTGAACCCTAGCATCAATAGACTTTGTATATCAAGCTACCACAATTCAAGTTTCAACGATGAATATTTATCATGCATGTTTTAAATGACATTCAAGTTTATAGTGGTTTTTTATATGATGTTTGCGTGATATTCTAATCGTAATTCATGCTTCTAGGATGCACATCTATATATATATATATTATTTTTACATGTTTTCTCCATTGTTTGGTCCCTACATTGCAAGTAAATGGCTGCATAGCATGTGGAATGAGGGGGAAATAGGCCTGAGACCCCTTTAAAGTTTTTTTGAGTGATTTATTTTCATTTTTTGTGAGTTTTGTGCCAAGTTTCCTCAAAGAAATGTGGTCTCATAGAATTCCATGACAAGCTAATGCAATTGATAGCTGCTCCTAGTTATTAGTTATGTAATGTGAAGTAATTGCATAACTGCTTAGGTTGATTTTGTAAAAACTATATTGTTATCAAAAAATTTTCATCTATCAGCATCTAGTTGTTATTTATGTAATGTGAAGTAATGCTTTGAGTTTGAAAGATGTGAAATGCAATGCAATCAAAAATATGAATATAAACTACATAATATTTAACCATTCTTTTTATGCTATTGTACATTGATATTTAACCATTGCTCACTTGATTAAATTTTCAAAGAGTTTAATCATGCACATGAGGAGGAAATTAAATTTCGATTGTCGACTTCTATATATATCAAATTATCCAATAATCAAGTGTATGTCCATATACAAAAATGGCATCAATGCCAACTCAAACAAAGTTTTACAATATATGGCATATGCCATCTCGGTATCTATTCAAAATTTACATACCAAAATGTCTATCTCATCCTAAACTACTGGTGGATCATCAAAATGGAGCCTCTTTGAAGCACTCGTTGGCTCTGAAGGTAGTTGCACAAGAAAAAGTCAAACCACAATTGAGATTAGTTATATCATATAATTTAAAATCAAATAATTAACATAAAAATCAATACACATTGAATTATAATTGAACTATAAAATTGAAATCTTGATTACTTGAAATATACGTCTCTTCAAAGGGTAAGGAGTCCTAGAATATACCCCTCTCAAAGAACTAACCAAACCAACTTTTGTAATGTCAATCTATATATGTGAAAAAAAACATGAAATTGATCCAAGTTAGCATAGAATTGTTGGTAATAAGAACATATTTACCAAGCACAAAATAAAATAAACACATACCTCTTTAGGATGATCTTTTTTGTATCTCCTTGAGGTGTTTCAACACCTCATCCTTTAGGTGTTCGAATACCTACTCCTTTAGGTGTTGTGGCACTTATCAACAATGATGTATAGCTCACAACTGCCTGTTCATAAAAATGACAAGTACATATGAAACTACGAATCTATGTCAATGTTTGCATAATCAATAAAATATCTTATAAATCTTAATTCAATCAAATTTGAGTTCAATTACCTTTCCCTTATCTAACATTGTGCGTCCATAGTCTAGAGAGTGTCACACCTCGCTCACACTAGGTGTTTCCTACAGGGTGATCCCATAATAGTGGTTTACAATTTTTGGCCAAACTGGATACTAAAATTATTATTTTTAACTAATTCTTCACATTCGGGCACCTATAGCGGCTAAACTGTGAGGAATTTGAAGATGGTGCAAACTAGAGTCTCATCAATTTTTTTTTGTAGATTCTAAAAATATTTTTTTCAAAATTTTTGGAATCAAATTGCACTTCTTTTCCCCACGATTTTTTTTTCAGAAAACCATTTTAAAAAGTGGCTAGCACACCGTATAATGCATAACTTTTTTTTCCATGAAGGATAAAATTCTAATTCTTTCACATTTAGATTTGTAACTCTGATGTCTAGCGGCTTCCACTTGGTTAGATAGTTTTTATTAATATTTTCCTTATCAAGTTTCAAAGTCAAATTTAATTCGTACACAACACACCGTGATAACGCGTAAATTTCTTTGTATACGTCAAATTTAATTTAATTTTTTGTTGGATCAAGGACTTCAATATCTGTGCACTCATATTTTTAAAAAAATTTTTTGATAATCTTGTATTTTTCCACATGTGAAGAACAAAGAAATTCATTTTCGATGAAAAACCTATGTTTAATAAAACTTAAAAAACAAATACATAACAAAACCAAAACATATTAAAATTATATTCATTGGATAGCTTGTTCTAGGAATACCATAATCATTTGAAATAAATTTTAAATGAATTCATTTGATCCCCCAAAAGCTAAATCAAAAGTGATTTTTTATCAGCATTTTGATAGGTGTAAAGGAGACGCATTTATAGGTATGGTTTAAAACTAGCGAGGTTCTATCCAAGGGGGTTTGATCTAAGGTAATTTGATCAAACCCTCTTCAATTGGAATCCTTAAAATGGAACTTTTTAAGGCTTAAATCATTATATTTTCTAAAAATTTGTGATTTCAGCTAAAATCCGTTCCTCTCAGGAATTGTAAACCACTATTATGACATCACCCTACAAGCGAGAATAAGATAAACATATAAGTTAATATATAATTTCATTAATGACAATTCAAATGACAAGCAAGTATACAGTAAAAAAATTTAAATGAGTGAGTGCAAAAATACATACTGTGTGCGTCTCGAGGCCAAATGAAATGGCCCTAAGGGTGCTATCAGTCACCCGTGTGAGCTCCTTCTCAGACATTAACTATTAAATTACACCTTAAATGTTACATGTGTAACTACTCCAATGTCCACCTCTCTAGCAAGAGAGGACTTTGTAGGGTGTGCTCCACTGCCCTACATGTGATCTGCTATAATCTCCACATCCTGGATGTCATGATCAAAAGTGTCTAATGGCTGCTCAGGGGGTTGTACAATAGGACCCAAGCATATTTGCTGGCACGTATTGCAAATATGTGGACCCGAGGATGATAATGTAGCAGCACTAGATCCATCGCCAAGATCACCAGATTTTGGTTGAGCTACTGAAGAAGCATGGTAAACCAAAAGACCACTCAAAGAGTGAATGGCCTGGATAGTTTGTGTGGATGCATCCTCCGTAATATATGGATGTTGTACTAGAGGTGGCGGAGGAAGGGGAGGATGGGGAACATGTGGGCACCTGAATACTCTAGCTGCCCCTGGCCTATCCTGGGGCATACCTCCACCAATGCCCTAGAAGGGTTTAATGTCAAGGTAATTGACATGATGCCCTAACAAAAACTTAGCATATAATTTTTTAATAAAGTAAAAAGGTACATCAAGATTATTGTTGGGTGGTTTATCAAAAACCATACACCAATGATCCCAAAAGTTATCTACTATGCCCCTATGCGTGCACCATTTTATGGAAAGTTTTGGTTTGTTAACATTAATTGGAAAACTAGTCCTAGGGTTAATAAATAAAGAGGCTATTTGGGATTTTGTTATTTGGAGATCTTTCACATCATCATAAGACAATCCACATGCATAATATTGCCTCATGGTTTCTCACCACAAATGAAAGGCATTATGTTGGGTGGAGAGGGTTTCTACATTTGTAATTATTCCTGTCAATGTGGTTGACATATGGGATAATCGAGGGATTTTCTTATGAACATCACAAATACCCATCAATTGCTCCAATTTTTCATGAATTAAGTCTTCAATTGATGGCTACGGAGGTGGTGGAGCATTTAGCATTTCTGCATTTTGATTCTCAGCTAGTGGATTTTCATTCTCAACTGGTGGAATTTTTGCATTCTCATTCACACTAGCCATAATGCCTGGTTAAAGTTAAAAAATAATTAATCTAATTAAAATTAGACAATATAAATGAAAATATTATAAAAATACCCTAGTTTTAAAAAAAAATCCAAAAAAAACCCTACGTTTTAACAAAAATCTATAAAATTCTCTAATTTTTAATACAAAATACATAAGAAAAACTATTTTTAAATCAAAATCCATAAAAAAAATTCATTTTTATCAAAATCCATTCTAAACTCAATTGTTTCATAAAAATTCAATCAAAAACCCTATTTTGAAAAAAAATCCACAAAAACATTTATTTTAAATCAAAATCCATTCTAAATTCAAAATTCTCATAAAAATTCAATCAAAACCCTATTGTGAAAAATCCACAAAAAATTCATTTTTTTATCAAAATCCATTGTAAACTCAATTTCATAATAAAATTCAATCAAACCCTAATTTTAAAAAAAATCCTCAAAAAACCATATGAAATTATTCAAATCTAAATAAAAATTGAATCAAATCAAATAAAAATAAAAAAACTTACCATTTCAAATTGGATTTTGGCCAAATCGAATATCCGTTACACAAAGAATCAATTCACTGTGCGCCCGCAGGTTGTTGACTGTGAAATAACTTTAAAACAATGAATGAGTTTTTTTATATATGCTTTTTGCAAATCAGATATTCGATTTGTAAAACTAGGTCTAGTGTTTGCTATGGTGACACTCGAGCCTAAAAAAAGTCAAGACATTATTTTCGCATTTTTCAGTTGATGAAATATGTGTTTTTTTCCTCATTACCACTTTTTGGCCCACCATGATCTTGCACATACCCAACAAACATTCAATCTCGCCTCATCGTCTATCAAGACTCGTTTGGTCTTATTTTGATGGATGGAGGCTTCAATGTGTAGTGAATCATTATGGTTCATCTTTTGGGTTGAGTTTAGTCTTTGTCAGAGAAAATAGCATGGCGAGAGCTCCCAAAGAATCAACCATGGCTTGAAATCGGTCGATGTTGAGGTTGTCTAGGAAAAAGGTTTCTTTCAACATCTTATCTAGGATGGCCTATGCTCGGGTGATGTGTGTAGTAGTTCCAATATGGATATTTATGCTGGGGTTTTCTCTAGCTAATCTATCAAGTTGAAATGGCCTTTAGCTTGGGACTACTTGGGAGGCGAAGGGGCATGCATGTTTATTTTAGTTCTACAAGTGTTTACAATGCACTCTAGGGTCTTCTTGATGGTAATGCTGTTAATATGTTCTTCTGTAGCTCAAAGATGGAGGATTTTTGTGTAATTATAGCCAGTATCCATATAATTGGCTGAGTTATTGTTATTACTACTTGAACCAAAGGCTTTCCCTAAACCATGGTCTTGAAGGGGATTCTTGTAGATCATGTGATCTTGATTGGAAGTGTGTTGTCATTTTCCATCTATCTTGATTACTTTATGTTTGATAAGGTCCTAAATAATATTTTTCAAATGTTTAAAAGCATACATTTTATGTCCTTTACCTTGGTGATATTCAGAAAAGGCGCTATCATCCCACCAAGAGGATTTAAAATTAGACATGTAAGATGTGGGTTCCCATAGTTGTATGATACCTAATTGAACAAGTTTATTTAGTACCAATTCAATGGGTTCTCTGAGTGGAGTGTATTCACATTTAATGTATTGCCTAGGTGGTCTATGTTGTCCTAGTCCTTGATTGTTTCACATGGCATTTGTTGTTGGTGTAGGGGTTTTTGGTGTAGTTGTTGAGGCTTCAAGTCCTCTTAGAGTAACAACATGACTAGTTTTGTTTACAGGTTTGGTATCCACAACCCCATTGTTTGTGAAATTTTTGTTTTGAGACCAGTATTTTTTTTTGTCATTAAACATGTGTTGATTGTTTGTACTCTTTGAGAACCTAAGGGTGCCCTTAGTGACAAGTGATTTCTCAATAATTGTTCATTTTTCTACTAGGTCTGCAAAATGTACACAACAATGAACTTGCAAGGGATCTTTTAAAGAATCTAGGAGGTTTTCGACAAACATTTCCACCTTATATTTTTTAAGGATCTCTACCTGATATCGGCTCACCAAGTTTCTCCATCTCTAGAAGTATTTGATAAAGGAATATCCCTCTTCTTGTTTCGAGGTACACAAGGTTGGTAATGTGATGTGATTTTCAATGTTAAAGTCATATTTGTCTACAAATTTGTTGGCTAACTCATACCATGTTGTTATGCCTCGAGGTAATCATGAAAACCACTCAAGTGCAAGACCTGTAAGAGTTTTAGGGAATAATCTCATCAAGTATGTGTGCTCCAAGGCAATGCCAACACAAGCTGTGCTATATTCTTTGATGTGCTCTACCGGGTTGCTTGCCCATTTGTACTTTGAAAAGATCATAATTTTGTATCCTTATGGAAAAGGAGGCATGTAGATACTCCTATCAAAGGGGTATGGATGCAAGTCTTGTATGTTGTAGGAGTTTTTGGTTGTTACTTGCATGTTCTCAACTTTTTTATGTAAAGAAAGAATTTGTGTAGTTAGAGCATCCACCTGTGGGTTTGGTATGTCATTTGTATTATCAAGACTCACATTTTTGTGTAGGTACATGTGGTAGGTGTATGAAGGAATCTATTGTTGTCCTTGTGTAGCACTATTTTGGGGGATAACATGACTATATGTGGTACCCTTGACATTTACCATGGGTGTGGGTCATGAACCTGAAAATCCTTATTCTCTTGCGTCCATAAGGATTGTTTGAGGAAGTATTCATGGTGTTTTTTGAGGTTCCAAATGGATTAGTTCCTATCAGTTGTGTTGTTGATTGTGTTACATGCGCTGATGTTGAATAGGTCACATCCTATGTCATGGAATGTGTAATAGATGATGCTATAGGTGGAGTTGTGAAGGGCATCCCAAAAATGGGAGTAGTGTGAATCATTGAAGGACTTTGTGTAGCTCCTCCTAAAGGAATATTAAGGTTTACTTGAGGCATAACATTCTGTGGAATATGTGTCGTATGACCTTAGTTTTGGTTTGAGGCATTTCTAGGTGAAGACACCACTTGTAGTGTGTTTATGTAAAATCCAAGTGGTAATTTAACTCCATCCTCTAAGAGTTTGGCTAAAAATTTGAGGGTCGATCATGATGAGCTCATCGACAAATTCAACAACCTCAAGATCTCGGGCTACTGCCTCAAGTTCCTCAACAGTGATATGATCATGGTCATCTCTTATGAGGAATTTTTCAAATGGGTTGACATATTATTTAGACCTTGGAGGTTCCTATGATGTTGACCCAATGTGTGTGGTATTGTTATTGACCTGGTGAGGTGTAGGACCAAGGTTCATTTCACTAGTGGGATTGTAAAGGTCCTCATATTTTCATGAAGGTTCCATTTCTAATCGTCTCTTTTGTAATCTAGTCTGGACTATAAGATAAGACTTTCTCAAAGAAGGATGACACATGAATATGAATCGTAGGGTATGCAACTACCTATGATGTGAGAGTATAAGCTATGTTTTTGGGTTTTTTTTGGCATAGATTTATGATATGGAAAGACTAGGGTATGACTTAAGATAATGTCTAAAATGTAGATATCTAGGATATGAAAGTTTAAGCTGTGTTCTTGGTTTTATTGGCATAAATTATGACATGCAAAGACTAGGGTATAAAGCAAACTATATGTCATTATATTTGGATAACTAAGGGATGAGTCACTAACTAACCAAGTTTGATGCAAGGTTCCAACTAAGATTTCCAATGATGTTTTAAGATCAATACTAGAATGACTAAGTGGTAGGTTGACTAGGTGGAGTTCAAACTAGCCTAGTGAGTTTGATGTATTCCACTAAGATGACAATAGAAAAATTGTAAAATGATATGTCAAGAAATCACATTTGAATAATTGTTTTCAATCTAGGTAAGAAAATTTATCTACCCTAAGGTTTGTATAGTGTTATGGACAAGGATTTCCCTAAGTATTCTAAGGATGATCTAAGTAACACAATGATGAAACTATCTAGGAAAATTAAGGATGAACCTAAATATGAGCAAGTCATAGGTTTGGATTTAGGTTTATAGTAGAGAGTAGACTAGATAATGGAATCCTATAGTAAATATTTTGAATATCCCATTTGTTAATTGAAATATTTATGTGACAAGAAGATGCATCATTCTAGACTACAAATGTGGTTATGAAGATCAAACATGTTATAGAAACTCACAAATGTAGTTTATAGTATTAGATGTGGTTTACTAGTAAAATCATCTAATTAGAAAAACTGAGGATAAACCTAAACATGAACAAGTCTCAAGTTTGGAAACAATTTTTTAGCAGAGGTTAGATTAGATAATGAGATCCTATAGGATCTCTTATGAGTTTTAGTCTATTAAGTGTAAGATTTTCAATGACAAGAAAATGAATTGTTCTAGATTGGAAATGTGGTTCATCAGATTAGATGCACAATAGAAGTTCAAAAATGTAGTTTAATATGCCAGATGTGTCATAGGTTTAACAATTGCAACTCAGCATATCATATGCATTTTCTATTGAAATAGTTGTGACTCAAAATTTTAGATGCCGGTTTCTGTGTGACATATGCATTGTAGGTTTTAGCAATTTTGACTCAGATTGTCATATGCATTTTTTGTTGAAACAATTGTGACTCAGAATGTTAGATGCAGGTTTTTTTGTGACATATGCATTGAACAATGAACTGGTCCTAGGTTTTGAAAAAAATTCTGACTTTTTTAAGATTGACTCTTGAATGTTTTTGTTTGATAAGATCTAATTAAACACACATAGGACACACCAAGCAAAGTGTTTGAAATAAATAAATAGATAATTACAATCTTAAGGCTGGAAATGCTAATATCCATTGGAATCCCACTTAGAGTTTCCTCCAACCGCACTATATAGAGTGGATGACTTAGGATCTTGGTAGCACAAGCTCCCCCTTATAATGCACTCACTTCTCAAGCTTACCAAGATCCAGATTCTCACATGAACAAGGAATTTTTCATCTTTACTACTAGACTGCGTGTATAATGTGGGTTAGCTTGGGAACAACCATTCCTACACAAGTAGATAGAAGGTTTTTGACAATCTAAACAAATGGTTTTTAATTAGGGCACCACATGAGGTGCAAGATTAGATTTGATAAGGAGGTTTCCCAGCCTATAGAGGTTGCACTCTATAGGTTTTAACGTACCCTACAATTACTGAGGGAATCACTCATTTGTATAACATATCCACACCTGTAATGCTAAGTTTTCCAATAACATTCACATTTATATACTGGTCGGGAGTAGCTTGGCTTTAGCTTGTTGCCAGTTTGGGTCATCCCTTAGTATGAGTAATTTTTCCCACCAAAAGAGGTCCTCTAGAGTTAATAACAAATTCTCTTACACCTAGGATCACACAACTGCACAAGGGGAGATGATACTCTTGTTATTAAATCGGGATCTAATCTAAATAGAAGTTTGCAAAACTACCAAGCACAATAAGCAATTGTTTATTTTAGGCACCAAATGAAATATGATCTAAGCTATATAGACAATCAGTTTCAAAATCCATTCTTCAAAAAATGTCCTAGAAAACCACACATTAGAAGTTTGAAAGTTTGTATTTTTTCTTCTATCAATTGTCCTACAAAAACTAGGTTAACTCAAGAAAATCACACACTGTAAAATCTGAATTAGTAATAACAAACTTTAAGCATTAAAATCAAAACTTGGAATTTTGAAAATCAGAAAGTTATTTTTACTAGTCAAATGTGTTGCAGGAAGCCACATATGCATCGCTTTAAGTCAAATGCAGCGTTTCTCCTCTTCAGATGTGGTTCATGATGTCAGATTTGTCGTTCTGTGCATTAGATGCGTCAATCTGTACCTATTCCTACAAAAATCAAATTTTCTACAAATATTTTTTGAAGTCTGTGACTTCACATTGGGTTCAACAAATGTGATAAGGGAAAAATAATAGGAATAAAGAAAGCATAACAACAACAACAATCACAAATTTTCTAAATCATGCTAAGATCCCCAAATCGATAATGAAGTACAATACAACAAAATAATTCAATAAAAAAGAACAATATCACCTAATTCCCATGCTTGCTTGAATCATCTCCAATATTCTCCTCAACTTTGCTTTGAAATGATTACATTCCCTCAGATCATGAGTATGCAATATTATCCTGTAAGTATTTTGAAAACAAAAATTGAATATTATGATTACCAAAAATATAATTAAAAAGATTCTTTTATAATATCTTCACAGATTCAACAATTGAGATTGATTTTCATTTGAATGGTCTAGATCAAATGGGAGGATATGATTGAATAGTTAAGTGACATGACTGATTATATTGATTGGATAGTTAGCTAATTTGATTGATTGGTCAAGAGACGTAACTGAAACAGTGTGTGAGTCAAAAGGAGATGAAAAATCAGTTAGGTGAGTGAACTGAGAGAGAGTGTTAGTCAGGAAAGGAGAGAATTATGCATGAGATATTAGATTGAAAATATAGGAGACATGTGCTCAAATAGAAGAACTAATTATAAAATAAATTCATTTCTTTGTGGAAGAAGCTGTGTCTATGTGATTCCATAATCAGAATGAAATATTCAATTTAAGGAAGCACTTTAAATGAGAAAATAGAATAAATTAATTAAATAAATAATCATTTATTTAATTAAATGTGGGGGAATATTAATTAATTAGATGTAGGGAGAATATGATTTTATTTAAATGTGTAATTAAATAAATTTAGGAAACTTATTTAATTAGTAAGAAAAAGAGATTTAATTTAAATGACATAATTAAATAAATTTAGTAAACTTATTTAATTAATTGAAAGAAGAGATTAGAATTAATTAGCGGCATAATTAAAGTAAATTAATGTAATTTACTTAATTAACCAATTTGAGAAGAATAATGAAATGAATTAATTAAATGGTTAAAACTATTTAATTAATTAGAGGATTTAGGATGCTAAGTTATAGTTAAATGATAAAATCATTTAATCATTTTGCGAGTATCTTGAATTGATGATGAAAATGAAGTCATAGGCCTAAGCCATTTTTCAATGTCTACACCAGTATTGTGGGATCACACATCATCATCTCATGCCATGGGTATATCATCATCTCATTCTTTTCCATTTGATAGAAACAAAATGTGAAAGGTTCATATACGTGGACCCAAGCCACAAACAAAAACTTCAAACACCAGCACATCACAAGTTCATAACAAAAGAATTCCCTAACAAACCAACACACAAGGGCCTTTCAACCAATATAGCAACCAAACCAAACAAGGTCAAAATACTCCAAACCCATTTAAAATGTAATCCAATATGGACATCTGACACATCACTCAAATTCCAACTTTCACCTCACATATCCAAACTAAAATTCCACATATCCTAAATCAAATCCCATCATACACTCATAACATTCCAAATGAAAACATACCTTACAGACCTAGAGTCAACACCAACTCATCCAACCAACATATTGGATTACAAATCACTAACATGGGCCCCTATTATAATGCAATCAACAATGTAGTAGACACATCCCTCACTCAAGTTTATGTCTTAGCCAACCAAATGCTTTCCTTACAAAAACAAGTGGAAAAATAGAACTATTGACCAAAAGACTTACTCAACACAAGAGTTATGTCCATACTCCTTTGATAGAAGCCTATACATGCCTCCATTTCATCATAACTATGTCATGCCAAATTTACCCACGTATAGAGGAAAAGGGTATCCCATTAAACATGGAAGAGAATTGCACATGGATTTGATAAAAATCACATCTAAAGAGACATATCTCATGTTACTATTCCCTAGGAGTCTTGTAGGACAAGCACTTGAATGGTTCACCCATCTACCCACAAGCATAAGAACATGGGGAAAACTAGCTAACAAGTATAACATTGAAAATGAAATCACCATAGACACATTATGTCATACAAAAAAAGAAGTTGATTCATTCATAACATTCTTCCAAAGATGGAGGATCTTGGCTAGTTGATGTCATGTCGAGATTCCTGAGAAACAAAAAAATGTCATTTTAGTAGAAAAATTGACCACAAACCTAAAATATCAACTACAAGCCCATTGTTGCACAACATTTTCTGACCTAGTGGGAAAAGGCACCATAATTGAGAAGGCCCTTATCACAAAGGGGGAATTAAGATGTACAACAAAACTCAAAACACCCAAGGTACATCAAATGATAAAAGCAAACATTGGGCCTGCAATAAAAATGTCACAAATGATGGAGTCATTGATGCAAAGGCTATGCATACCAGTATTGTGATCACATTTAAAGGTTCTAACACATCAAACAACCCACCATGTGTCCCTAAATAAATAACATATTCCCTTTAAAAAAAATCAAGAACCAAGACCTCAAAGGAATTTTTTGATAGGACACAAATACACTCCCTTAGGGTAAACAATTGAATCAGTCTTAAAACAAATTTTGTAGTCTAAAATCATACAACTTCATGAGGAAAAACCTTATGATCCAAGGAAATTAAGACCTTCATGGTGGGATGACAGTGCCTTTTGTGATTATCACTGTATTAAGGGACATTTAGCTTCGTCATGCAGACAACTCAAAAAAATCATTTAGGACCTAATCGAAAAGGGTGTCATAGAAGCCAACAATTGAAAACCAACCTCTAATAATGATCATACAATATTTAAGAATCCATTACATGACCATGGGACAAGAAATCCCTCTAGTTCAAGTTCAAAGACCAATAATCATGCCAACTATACCAATGTCACTTATGACTACACTGTTGGTATATGGAGCCTAATAAAATTCAGAAGTTAAATTTTCCCCACTTTTATCGATGTAGTTTCCCCCAAATTATTTACCGGGGTCAAGGGGCAACACCTTTGAAACCTCTCACGATTTTTTATTATTTTATAAAGGTGTTGGGTGTTATTTTTCTATTGGCCGACATAAAAAACCCTAACTTTTGTAACCAACTTAAGTCTTGATAAAAGGCTAAGGGTTTGGGTTTTCAAGGTATTGTATTGTAGCTTTTGCAGTGGTATTGAGTTGCAAGGATTACTGGTTGTAATCTGTTTGATTTACTAGATAATAATATTGGACTCTCTGTTGGTGGACGTAGCCCAAGTTTGGGTGAACCACGTTAAATATTGTCTCTTACTGTTATTATTTATGTGTTTTTCATTTATGTGTTTAATCTTTATTTACATGTAATTGATATTTTTTGCATACAATTCCTAACATACACTACCATAAATCACATCCAAGCCATAGATGACCATGCCAATACCATTACCATTAAAAAGCCACCTAAATGTGCAATAAACACACAATGAACCAAGGTGAAGGTACAAGGTTCTCCCCCTAAACAACAACAAAAGCATCAATATAACCTCTTAGACCATTTGGGAAAAACACCTTAAATATCAATCCTTTAGTTACTTCATATATCCCTAGAGCATAGAGATGTTTTTGAAAAATATTTAAAAAACACCTTCATTCCAATTGACCTGGATGTCAATCAATTCCAAGAAATGGTGGGCTACGTATCCAATACCCATCACACCACTTTTTCAAATCAAGACTATTCATCTCAAAAGTCCAATCACAATGACCCCTTGAATCTAGAAGTCTTCATTCATAAGCATAAAATCAGACAGGTCTTGGTAGATGTTGGAGTGGAATTAAACATTTGCACTCTTAAATTGGTTAAGGAATTGGGCTTATCTGAAGCATGTGTGGGAACAACAAAGAACATTATCATAAAATCTTATGATGATGAAGAATGTTCCTCCAAGGGTGTCATAACAATACCAATCAGAGTTGGGCCCACAAAATTAGATACCACATTCGAAGTCTTGGACCTAGATCTTCCTTACAATCTCCTCCTTGGCCAACCATGTATTCACACTATGAATGTCATACCATCCACCTACCATCAATTCCTAAATTTTCCCCACAATCACACTGAGATCACGATATATGTTGATCTTGAACCTTTTCAATATTGCAGTAATCTGAGGACTATTGAATTCCATGTTCTTGTCAACCAAGAATCTTTGTCCTCCACCTTGTCACATTAAATTGATCCATATTATTTTTTCAAATAATTTACTTCATTCAATGCACTGTCCAAAACCAAGGTCCATATCCATGAGATGGGATGTGGAGAGTATTTCATGGACAGTTCATGTTGTGCTAAGAAATCACCTATGGGTGAAAATGTTAATACTGCTCAAGAAAAATGCAAAGTAAAATTAAGAAATATGCAAACAAATGGTCATTTCTGGATAGAAATTTTTTGGGATCCTAATGACACCTTTCTTTTCCATACATGTTCAGGATCCTATTCAAGATAATCCACCTCCATCTCATGACTCTTTTCCTTCCACTCCATCTTTTGAACCACCATCCTTCCATTCTAACCATCCTAGGCTAGGGTATGCATCCCCTATTTTTTCCTCTAGACTAAGTCTTCTTTCCAATTTGTTAAGGGTGTGAAAGCTTCCTTTGATGTTAATAGATCCAAAAAGGATAGTCTCGAAGAATCCATTGAGTGCATCACTAATCTCTTTTACGAACCAAACATTCTTGTCACCTCACATATCTCATCCATCTCACTCATGTCCACCCACCTCCTAGATATGGATCAACAAGTAGCTCCTCAAGAATCAAAGGTGAAAGTTCCTTCTTTAAAAGGAGATCTAGAAGGAAAATAAATGGTGAAAAGAAATAAAGATCAAGACAAGTCCTCTAGTCAAAATCAGAAGCTATTGGACAAATCAAAGATAAAAATACAAGTCAAGAATGAATGAAAGAAAAAGTTGATCTCTAATTATGCCTCTTCATCATAAATCATTGGGCTGTCTATCAAAGCAGTATGTCCAAAGAAGAGCTTATTGATCCAAAGTCTCCATTCCCATAAATTTCACTCAATCTATACACTCTACCAAATTCATCCATACCCATACATCCATCATGTCACTCCATCTCCCTTAGCAATGTTTCCTAATGGACCTTTGATGATGACCCCTTCATGTACTATAACTCATTGGTCACCCAAACTCCTTTTCAGATGAATCCTGATGACCCATGTAGTGTGCACATTGAATAATACCGTAGCTCCTTTCATCCACCACATTCATCACCCTTCATATCCACCATTCACACCCTCCACTCAGATTGAGTCTATTCATCTAGCATGACCATCCAAGTTTGAGCCAAATTGTTTGGCTCCTCACATCATCACAACAATCTATGGACTAGGAGCATATCAACTTTCAAATCCTAAAGGGGAAACTTTGTCAGAACCTATCAACATTTTGCACTCACAAATTCTACACTTAGCTTCAAAGGGCCATGTTAGTAACTTGAAAAATATAGGGTATGTGCAGGATCATCATGGAAAAAATAGGCCCTTAAGTGGCAAAAAATTCAAAAAAATCAGAGTTAGGAAATTTGACGTAAAAATTTGAACAAGTTATCTATATTATTTTAAAAATATGTAAGAATAGAATCTATAGAAAATTGAATGTGGTTTCTAAACCACTAGGTTTATTTTAAAAAAAAATCTATTTGGTGAAAATTTGAAATTTCAATGCAGTAGCACTTAAATTTGAGGGAGAAAATAAGGAGTAGGTGTCTATCTGACCACCCTAACCACAATAAAATTATAATATTTTTATAAAATTTTAGATATAAGTAGAGGACTCATGTCCCGATGTGATGCATATTTTTTTGTAATTTTTTTCCAATTAAATAATTAATTATGAATTTTTTACAAATTTTAAAAAATATTAAAAATCATATGTTTGACCACCTTAACTTGGTCAAAACTTTATGAAATTCAATTTTTTTTAATCCTATAGTATGCAAAGCATAAAATGTGATGCATGTTTCAAATTAAAAAAATGTGATACTGTTTGAAAGCTATAGATGTTTTTCAATTAGCCTATCAATCAAGATTTTAGTCATAATTCAAATAGAAAATGAATACTAATTATTTATTAAATTCAAAGTAAAACATAATTTTTATTGGTGGAAAGTTGAGGATCTCTTTTAAAAACCTATTTCATTTCATCAATTTTGGGTAAAAAAAAGTCACCACCCACATACCCTTTATGTACCCATCATATCGCTACTTTTTGGCCCATCATGATCTTGCACATACCCTATAAAAAATTCAAAAAATCATCACCTTGATGAAAACCTGGCAAATAGGCATCTTGCTAACAACCAAAAAAAGCAAAAAGAAAAAAAATAGCAAAGAGAAATAACCCATCCAATAGTGAAAACTACTTTGGTGGAAAATTAGATAAGTACCATGGTGAAAACCTGGCAAAAAGGTGCCATGTGTAGTCGATCTTCACTCCATCATCTACCATCATTCTATCTGGTTTTTCACTTGTCACCCATAATAATCCACCTTCACACCCTTTCATGTCCATTCACAATAATTCTTTGTTTTCCTTCCCATAGCTTGTAATGATTGAAATTTTATGTCTTTCTTGCCTTCCATTCCACCCCTAATAAATTGGTCCTCTACCCGACTGGGGGCAAGGACTTAACCAACATCTTCAGTGGATCCTATAGCTAATTTTGGATGTCCTTATGTGAAAAATACAAAAAAAATTAAATATTCCCAAAAAGACAAAAAAAAATCAAATATTCCCAAAAAGATAAAAAAAA
>VDFB02215859.1:0-18062 GCA_007258455.2 Sequoia sempervirens
TAATCAACTCTTGAAGGCTCTTAAATGCTCTTGTAAATACTTGAATGCTCTCATGAAAGTCTTGGATGAAAATAAGTGAAATAATGTTGTATTTATACTTGTTTATGCCAAATTTCTTGAAATTACAACACTACAAGCCGACATTAGATGTAGGAGGATAAAATCCAAGCAAGAATTTGAATTAAATTTAACTATAGGCCACATGAGACTCATACGACAAAAGTGTCGTATGAGTCCCATTAGGCTAGGCTATGGGACACATTTTGCAAGAAAGGCTTATATTCATGTGAAATTAGGATTAGGGCCATGAAACTTAGGTGGGATCCATATATGAGGTGGTGTATGGGTTGGGAGTCACCCAAATCCTAGGCCATACAATAAAAAAAAAGACATGAATTATGATTGGATGTTGGTTTATATTAGGATTATGTGAAGATTATTCAAATAGGGATTTGGTGCAAAATTAGGCCATTGAGAAAGAAGCCCAATTTAATAATAAAATCCTAGATTAGTGTAAGTATGGTACAACCTTTAACACCCAAAATAAAGGCACCATTAAGTCCATTTAGTTTACAAGGGTCTGCAGACCTAATGCAGAATGTGTTAAACACATGACAACACTAAATCAAGCTCATATTGAGCTCAATCTAATAAGGAGGGCCCACACAAATGCAAAAACATAGAGGAGTACATTTTTTGTCATTACACATAGAATTCAATTTCCAATAAAATCAAATCAAAGGAAAATAAACATTCTTGAATAAGTACATATAGATGTATGTGGTCCCATGCAAACAAAGTCACTTGGAGGAGCTTCTTATTTTTTATTTATTGATGATAATACTAGATATACTTGGGTCTATATTTGTAACTATGGGTAAAATTATAGGTTAGCAGATTAAAGCAGCACAAACAAAACCCAAACTAAATAATGAAGCATATATAAAACATGAAAATAAAAAAGGAGAAATCTCACCAAATATCTTCAACCTCCATGATTGACCTCCATTATACCTTCTTTATTTGTTGAAATATGTTGTTTTCCCCCATATTTGTGATGAGAAACCTATGATAATGCCAGTGTCCTAAGAAAATGTTGAAGGATTTTACTAAAAGACCTCACAATGCAACTAAGAACCAAGAAGTAAGCCTTTAGTATGCTAAAACAGCATAGGAATGTTTAAATATACCAACATGAAGTTAATACGCCAAAGTCTAGGTCTTAACGCAGGCAAATGTGACTAAAATTTTTATAGAAAAAAATTCAATTTTCGGTGAATAGCCAAGATTGTTAGATGAGACATACCTAGAATCAATGGTCAAGATTGAATGTGACAACCCACAATTAGGGTTACAGAAACATTAGGGTAAATTTAAATTGAATGGTGAAGATTGATTTTAGAAAACCAAATCTATGGACAGGGTTACATGTGATAAGAGATAAGATTTCAGCATAGAAAAGGATGTTGAGAATCAAATAATAATTTAAAATGATTTGATTTTAAAGACTAAGTTGACATTTTGAATTAAAAATTAATTTAATTCAAAAGTGGTGGGGTCATGTGAGATAAGATTAGTAATTTTAAATAAATGACATTATTTAAAATTAGAAAAGCTAGAGGAGATATTAATAAAATAAATTAAAGAATTTATTTAATTATAAGACAAAAGGAATTAATGACATATTTAAATAAATAAATAAAAGTTATTTATTTGAATAATCAAGAGGGAATAATGAATAAGAGATAATTAAATAAATTTAATAATTTATTTAATTATAGAGAGGCATTAGGAGTTTTAGTGACACGTTTATAGAGGGGCATTATGAGATTAGCAACACATTATTTATTTAAGTAATCGGGAAGAATAAAAAATTTGAGTTAATTAAATAATTAAAAATTATTTAATTAATAGTTGAAAGTGGACCAAAGGACATAATTAAATAAATTAATTATGTTAGGAAGAATTATGAGAAAATAGAACTTGTAGGCCTAGGTCATTTTTATTTGTCTACAATATCTTAAGAAATAAAAAGTGAAATTTTTGAATGTTTCAAATATTTCAAAATTATGGTGAGAAAAAACAACTCACAATATTAAAATTCTTAAATCAGATCAAGGGGGGAATACACTTTAGTTAATTTTGTGAAATATTTTAAAGATAATGGTATTATCAAACAATATATATATTTCCTCATAATCCATAACAAAATGGTGTGGATGAGAGGAAAAATAGAATAATAGTTGAGTATGCTAGGACTATGCTTAAAGAATAGAATCTCCCTAATAACTTGTGGGTTGAAACAATTAGTACAACTATTAATTTTTTTAACAACCAAGTATCTAGAAAATAAAAAATCCTTATGAGGATTTCATAGGTACTAAACCTCTTGTCAATCATTTGATAATTTTTGGAAGTGAGGCATTTTTTCATATTCCAAAGGAAAATAGAAGGTTCACTTGATGCTAAGTCAATCAAATGCATATTCATTGGTTATTGTGCAAATCATAAGGCCTACAAAATGTATAATCCTACTACTCATAGAGTGTTTGCTAGTAGAGATGCCATATTTCATGAATTTGCAGATGATGTACAAAAGGAAGAAAAGGAAGAAAATACTACTTCATGGAAACTACTTAAGACAGAGAGGAAAGTTCAGGTATTGCAGATCAGCAAACTCAAGATCAAGGTGGGCAAGAAACAAGGCAAGGTGAAGCCACTCCATTCAGCAATGAAGCATTAAGAAGGTCAACATGACAAATCAAGGCACCAATCAAGTATAATGACTATGCTCTTATGGCTCAAGTAATCAGTATAGATGAACCTTATAATTATGAAGAAGCTAAGGATTATAAGGAATGGATGAATGCAATGCAAGATGAATATGATTTAATTATGGATAATGGCACTTGAGAATTAACTGAATTACCTGCAAATAAAATTCCTATAGGCTCTAGATGGTTGTTCAAAACTAAGTTTAAAGCTGATGGAACTATTAGTAAATTCAAAGCTAGATTGGTTGCAAAAGGATATCCACAAAAGGAATGAATAGATTATGAGGATACTTTTGCACCTATTGCTAAAATGAATACTATTAGGATCATGATTACACTTGCTACTAAGTTTAATTGGGAGTTCCATCAAATGGATGCTAAGTTAGCATTTTTGAATGGTGATTTAAAAGAAGAAATATATCTTGTTCAACCTGAAGGATTTGTAAAGAAGGGAAAAGAACAATTGGTGTACAGGTTAAAGAAAGCATTGTATGGTCTAAAACAGGCACCAAGGTCATGGTATGAGAAAATTGATAAATTCTTCTTTCAGCAAGGGTATGTTAAGAGTAAAAATGATCCAAATTTGTACATAAGGAAATATGAATATGGAAATGTTGTTTTGATTTCATTGTATGTGGATGACTTAATTATAACAAGAATTATCAAAACAGAATTATCACATGCATTTGAAATGAAGGACCTTGGAAAAATGTATTATTGTTTATGATGAACTATGGAGATGAGATGGTAGTTTTGATTACTCAAAGAAAGGCGAAATTTATTCAATGTGTGTACAAGATTATAAAGCAATGTCTACTCCATTAGAGAAAAATATTAAGTTTATAATGATAATGGTAATGATACCAAATGTTAATGGGAGTTTGTATAGATAGATGTGGGTGGAAATATAGCTACTTTACCACTACAAGGCCCGATCTTTGGATATTCATTCAACATACTTAGCTAATTCATGACTAAGCCTCTTGAGCCTCATTGGAAAGAAAAAAAAAAAAGAGAGTCATTCGATATGTATAGGGTACCATAGATTTTGGCATTGAATATACTAACCATGTTTTAAAGTTGAGTTGATAGGTTATCCAGACATTGATTGGATAGGTGATAAACATGATAAAAAAACAATAATAAGTTATGCATTTATCATAGGATCTGGTGTTGTTTCTTTGATGAGTAAGAAGCAAACAACTATTTCTTTATCATTTACAAAATTTGAGTACAAAGAATTGTGTAATGCTACTATTGGAAAAATATGAAGGATCACGTGTAAAACATTGATCGTATTCAATGTAATATATGATCTACATT
This sequence comes from Sequoia sempervirens, assembly GCA_007258455.2. NCBI lineage: Eukaryota > Viridiplantae > Streptophyta > Pinopsida > Cupressales > Cupressaceae > Sequoia > Sequoia sempervirens. The sequence continues at coordinate 4,098 of VDFB02215859.1, forward strand.
AACATTCGTTAACATCCCCCTTATTACATTGTTCTTGAAACCACAAAATCACCTTCCCACAGGAACCCCACTTAAGGCTTACATAACAAAAATTGTTGATTGCAAAAAATATGTATATGTATTCTTGAGAAGATTTTCCTTTTGAAGAAACAAATCCTGAATCAAGTGGAACTCCTCCAAGTTTCCTCGCAACGCCAAGAAAGGTTTATATCTGGTTAATTCATTTGTCCTCCATGAACTCTCCCGAATCATAGGTGTAATTGACTGGATGTAGTGTGGGAAAAAAGTAGCCCTTTTCCCCGCACTTAATTTGGGAATGAATAATTAATGATAAAATGAACCTAATTGTGCCCTATTTTGGGTGTTGTAAAGTGTATCCTAATTCACACTAATCTAGGGATTTATTAATTAATTGGCCTTATTTATGCCTTGATTGGCCTTATTTTTCATCCTGAAGCCTTGTGTTACATACTGTACACATAATCTTTTGGCTTACTTATCAAATAACCAATCATAATTGTTTTTTGGGCTGTTCCAGATCTAGTGATCTGGGAATCATATTCCACCTTGGGCATATGAGTCCCACCTATGTCTTGGGACTTGATTTCAAGTTTCACATTAAACAAGATCTGTCTTGGAGTTTGTGCCCCAATTTTGAGCCACTAGGACTCATACACCACCTTGTGCATATGAGTCCCGCTCTTGAGGACCCATTTGAATCAATTTTGGTATTTTATCCACTCCTAGATCTAATGTCAGCTTGTAGTGTTCTAATTTTGGGAAAAGTGGCATAAACAAGTATAAATACAATGTTATTCACATATTTTCATCCTAGAACTTCATAAGCAATTAAGAGCACTTCCACAAGAGTTGACAAGAGCATTCAAGAGCATTCAAGATCATTCAAGGGAATATTGTTAGAGTTTTATTGCATCAATTCAAGATCCATCATCATGTTAAAGGCATAATGCATCAAGCATGTTGTTGAGCTAGTGTTATGATGTAGTATGGGAGATCCAAGTTAAGCATTGTTCCACATCTTATTTAAGATCAAGATCTACATTCTTCATGGCCACTTCATGTTAGACTATAGATCTACATTTCAATACATCATTCAAGGTATCATTGTTCTTGTTTCATGTTTCATGTTTCATATTTCATGTTCATGTTTCATTGTTTCATCTTAAGGTTTAATTACCTAAACGAGGTTTGACCAAGGAAAACCCCTATTCCCTAATAATCAACAAGTTTTTCTCTCTCCCTACATGTGTGATTGTAGATCTAGGTGCTTTGAGGTTTGAAGATTCTTCAAAGACTAAGTTGCAAGATTGAAGAAAAGTTGTCAAAGTTTCCACAAAGTTGTCATCTTCACAAAAGTTTCCTTCAGGCCAGAATGCAGGATTTCAGACTCAGAGATTTGATAGGAGGGAAGCTATAAGAGATCACCATAGAATACTAGAGTTTCAAAAAAACCCTAATATTGGTAATAAATCACCATCTTGGGTGTATGCTTCCCTGTACTGCATATTTATGGATTTAGGGAGATCTAGATCGATTAGAGATTTGAATTTCTACATAGAAACCCTAGTCTGAGACTAAATCACTAGACATATGAATCGATGGCTTCAAACAATAGAATTTCAGGGCTTCAAAGCTTGTTTGACTACATCCTTCTTCCGAGGGTACCTTTCTATTTCATTCTCTTTTATCAGTCAATTTTAGGTTCTCTTAATTCTCTAGGTTTCATAGCTATATCTGCACATTGATTTCATCTCTTTCTTTCCAATCCTTTGCTTGCTGGTGAACCCCCTTCTAATCTTTAAATGCACCCTAGGAAATATTATATTGCAAATCTCTTTCCATCATTTTCATCCATAGATTGAGATCTCTAAGATTTTCTTAAATGAAACTTGAAGGAAATTGGTTGTTCTATTTCCCAAAACATAAAGTGACTATTTTCTATGCATCATTAGACAACAATTCTTCAATTGTCTCCTTGACCCTTGTAAATGTATAATCATTGGTCTAGACAATAATTACTAGACAACCATCCTCCAAGTTGTCTCTTTGACCCTCATAAATTTGTAATCCTTGGTCATAGTCTCATGAATTCTCTAGGAAAAAATCCATACTAAGCTCTTCACTAAACCTCTTACCTATCTCAAAAAGTCAAAATTCACAATATATGTATTCTTCAAGTCTATCAACAATAACAAGAAAAAGCAAGAAATTAAAGCCAAAAATTCTTCTCAAGCAAAACATCATCTTAAAGTGAGAAGTTGACTTGAGATAATGGAAATTCCTCCATCCTTTGGTGCCACCAAGCTCTAATCACATGTTAAACAATTCCTTGGAGGCCTCATCAAGTGTAGAAAAGATAGCCTCAAAAGTCCAAGTACAACTATTTGAAGATCCATTGGTAGCATTGATGAACTCATCTTTGTCTTTTGGTAAAGATACTAGAGACTCTATTCCCTTATGCTTTGTCCTAATCTTTATAACTCCAACACATCCACTATTACAACTCACAATAACCATGATGACACTACCAACATCAACCTTGATAAAATCCTTGATCAACGGGTACCCATTATAAATGTTAAGATAAGAGATATACTTATCTCCAAGGAAAAATAAATCCCACACCCTTATCTTTATAAATACCTCTACATATCTTTCATAAATTTTGACTATACCAAACTATGCATGCAAATGACTAAGTTTGCATTATTTTATTACACAAAGTGTATACCAAAAACTAACAATGAAAAAGTGGTTTCTTGATAGTGCAATTGAACATAAAGATTATACAACACTTATAGATTACCAAAATCTCAAAGATTCCAAACTCATTAGTCTACCTGTAGCTAGTTTCTCTTTCCTCATATTAATTGTGCTCCCAATTTTCAAATATGAACGTAAAAACTTACATAACCTCCTTGAATTTGGATCAATCACACACTCTATCTATAAATAAATGGCACCTTAATCCTAAGAAGCAATTACCATTGATAAAATTTGTAAATGCAAAGCTCACTACCAAATAATCAATATGTACTTATACCCTTCAAAGAAACCTTTGCATCATATTGGGAATGTGAGATCCCACAAATAATCCTTGCATTGCCTAGTCTAGATTTGCCAAAATTTGAAAGAACTATTACAAATCCAAAGATCTTATGTTTTGGCCACCAAGGAGAAAAAGGCACAACTTTCCACACTAGCTTATTACCATGGACTTTTCTCAATTCATAGGCCACATAAGAAGAATGTTTGCACATCAATATTCTTCTATCGCTACCTTCAACCACACTTGATGCATTGTGAGAGCTACAAATGAATGAGAAAAGGAAAAATTAAAGTTCAATGGCTCACCTCATGCCACACATTTCAATAATAGCAACTAAAATTGTCATTTTTATTATTATTACACAACTAGTATCGCAGATCCACAAGTTCTTGTTGGCAATCTTCTCACAGGTAGGAGCGGCTGGTTTAAAAGTTAATAAATTGTATACCCCAATTGAGTAAAACCAAGTGATAGGCCTCAAGCGCCATGCCAGAGCTTCAAACTTTAATGAGAAGGCTGACTTCCCCAACCACAATGATGGCCAAATAATCATGCCTTTATAACTATAAACATGGGTTTTGGCACCATAATGTTCTCTTCCACTGCTAAGGTTTTTCACCTAAAAGGAGAGAGGTAGGCCAAAACCAAGTGATGTTTACACTCAATATTGATGCAATATGAATGAAATATGTCTAGATCTAATTTTCTCAATGTAGAGAACTAATAAAAACTATTGATTATTATTGAAAAACTAAGAAATGCAAAGGGTTTGAAAACACAACATTGTATGCAAACAAGTATAAAAAGATTTAAGAAAATCCCTAAAAATATAAATAGAAAATATTGAAAGAGATGAGATATAACTGACATGCACCTGGAAACTCTAAAGAATTGAAAATTACTTTCAAGATCTGGAAATGCTGACTTTTTTACCAACTAGGACTCTTTCGATAACCTGGGCAAATTAGTCCCAAATCAGGGTTTGTACTCAAAAGACTGTTTTTGCTAAAAGGGTATTGGAAGTTGCACTCTTTTCTAATAGAAACATTCAGTAAGACTCATTAGCCACTAATGGTGAATTAGTCCTTTTCCCATTTTCTAGAAATTGAAATCACATATCTACACTTTAACACCTGCACTGTACTTTGAGATTGAATCTTAGATCTGAATTTGCAAAAATGCCTGCAAAATAGAATAAAATTTATTTTCTAATGGGGGGTTTTCCTTGGCCAAACCCCTAATTTGATAATCTTGAACCTTGGAGAGATAATAAAATCTACATAAGACCTTAGCCTTAAGTATGTCTAAGAATAGAAAAATCTGAAGTAGGATAAAACCCTATTCTAATGTGCTAGAATAAGATGTTCAAATGAAGCTTGAATGATAGATGACTTCACCCTAAGAAATCCTACAACATTTTAAATGAATATTAATGACATGAAAAAATTAAATATGAAGATAGAAATAAAATGAAGGATGGAATCACTTTGAAAACAAGTATTTAGGCTTGATTTGATGGCTAGTTGCATCTCCTCAATCTAGATTTCACCATGATTCTACATAGGCATCCTTGATCAACCCTTTGCAATGTGATATTTTAAAGAAAAAGTGAGTTTGAAGACTTGCAAAAACCCTAACTTGCTGCCCTAAAACTTCAACTTTGTTGTAGATAGACTAATGAATCTTGTTGTGGGACATATTAAACACTTGTGAATTTGTTTATTAAAATGACTAGATGATGTGAAAAATGACCTAAAAACATATATTTATAGGCATCAATACCTAATTTCTCGTTATTTAGACCTAAAAGGCCAACATCCACTAAAAAAATGAATTAAGTCAGTGAGTTTCTCACTTAAAATTGAAAATTCCCCCAAAAGGGACTCATTCGCCACCCTTGGTGAATGGGTATCACTAGAGGGGACTCATTCACCCAAGGTGGCAAATGAGTTCCACATATGGTTTTTAGAGGTGGGTTTTTGAGATATGAATAATTTAAGCATTATTTGTTAGTATTTGTATGATTTTTGAGTGAAATTGGCCTCAAGATAAAAAATAATGGGTCTTAGGGGCATATAAATGTTGTTTTAAAGGATGATTAATGCAAGGGTGCCCAAGATAGGTCCAAATTAGGCCACAGATTGCACTATCTCCAAGATGGGAGTACAATTTTTCTATCCACAATAACAAAATGACTAGATGATGTGAAAAATAACCTAAAATTATATATTTATAGGCATCAATACCGAATTGCCCATTATTTAGACCTAAGAGGCCAACATCCACTGAAAATTTGAATTAAGTCACTGAGTTTCCTGCTTAAAATTAAAAATTCCCCCAAAAGGAACTCATTCCTCACCCTTGGCGAATGGGTCCCACCATAGGGGACTCATTCACCAAAGGTTGCGAATGGGTCCCACATTTAATTTTTCGGAGGTGGGTTTTTGAGATATGAATAATATAAGCATTATTTCTTAGGATTTGTATGATTTTTGAGTGAAATGGGCCTCAAGATCAAAAATAATGGGTCTTAGTGGCTTATAAATGTTGTTTTAAAGGATGATTAATGCAAAGGTGCCTAAGATAGGTCAAAATTACGCCACAGATTGCACTATCTCCAAGAAAGGAGTACAATTTTTGTGCCCAAGTTTAGCCCCCACTTTAGCACCCATATGACCCTTCATGCATATGTAATCTAAAGAACTCCAAATAGTATAGTTTATTTCATAAAAGGATACTCATTCAGATGACTGGGGAATGAAGCTCCCAGTGTAGTTATGTGTAAAACCACAACACTAGGATCTGCATTATGGAAAAAAAATTCATTTGTTGTCCAAAAATCCTTTTATCCAACTTCTAGAAATCAAATTCAAGGGTAGATGTATGCCCCCTTGATTCCACTTGCTTTATAAAGGTGGAATCAAGGTAGAAGCCTAACCATGTCGAATGGAACAAGTCATGTCATAGGGAATTTCCAAGTACCATGCCACATAACGATGGAAAAGTAATGATGTTGGGGAGGAAAGCATGATTCCAATGCAACAAATTGTGTCAAAAATAGAGTTCACTAGCTCCCTTTATGTTGATTTGAAGAAAATGTACTTTTTAACCCTAATGGAGTAAAAAGCACTAATTTTAAACATAAGAGCTAAAAAGTAAAGTAAATGGTCACTTACATTTATCATTTTACCTTTGTGTAGCTTGAGTGAAAAGAGAAGAGGAAAAGATGATGAGAAAATGAGGTTAGGAGTCTGCAAGACTGGATGTGGTTTGAGACCAGGTGGTGTGCGGCAAGCGACAACACGAGGTGAGTCGATTATGTGACCTTCACTTAGTGTTTATGTAGTGTTTTGATAATTTGTGATGCATGTATAGATTAATTTAGGATCTTGGAAATTTTTTTGCAAAGTGTCACCATTTTTCACAAAGTGTCCCATTTGTTCACAAAGTGTCCCTTTTGTTCGCAAAGTGTCTTGTTTCTTTGCAAAGTTTCCCATTTATTCATGAAGTGTCCTGTTTCTTTTTGAAGTGTCCCAAAAGGGTTCTGAAGTATCTAGGGCCTTTAGTAAAGCACACTGGAAAATTTTTAGTAAAATTTCATGATGAATAATGTAAAAATTAAAGATATTAGATTGTTTATAGAGTATATTTTGTGTATTTAATAGGTACTTACCTATTGGTGTTAGTGTTTTTGAGGTAGGCAACTGATTTTTCTAAGAAATTTACCCCCACACTTACAAAAAGGACATCAAGCACCTACATGTTATAGGGATTTACTGGGAATACCACACGCCCCCCATGAGGTACCATGTTGCTATGTTGATGCCTCTATGCAAGCACTAGGATGTAGATACCTGTACACATTTCACCTTTCGACTAGGGAGATGACGATTACATTAGAGGATGTTAACCATATTTTATGAGTTCCTATTCGGGGTGAGCAGGTGCACTTCCGAGGAGATTGACCATTTCATGAGTGGAAGGTTGACATGTAGTACTACTTGGGTGGGCCAGTGCACAAGGACCATGTGGGGGTGAAAATCCAGCTACTGATGTCATTGTATTTGCAAACCCTAGTTGTGAGATGGATAATGATGCACAAAGTAGTGCTAGTACTTAATCTATATGGACGAGCAACACATCTAGATGAAGGACTAGTTCACTTGACTCACAGGATGGAAGAGCATAGGATGGTCTACACTTGGGGAAGTTGTATCCTAGCACACTTGTATTATGATCTTGGTCAAATTTTTTTTGAGAGATAGACAACATGGTGCATTGCATGCTTCTATAAGTTTGGTGCATTGAGCATTTCAGATGCACCAATCCTATTAGTTTCCCATGTGCTATAGCTGTAGGGTATCCTTGGACCTTTAGCTATCCTCTATGGCAGTTGTGGTAGTATGGAGACTTGCATTTTTGGAGAGTGATATTTAATTGGTTGGAGGATGATGAGATCCTTTGGAGACCTTATCAGCTGACACTGTAGTGGCTAGATCATATGAGATAGTTGAGGAGGTTACAGTTAGACAGATTTTTGGTTGGTTGACATGACCACATAGTATGTCCCTTCTACTATGATCGAGTCATGCGATATTTTGGAGAGGTTTAGAAACCACCAAAGGAATACCCCTTTCTCAGGAGATTAGTGTAGAGCGCCCAAAGACTAGGTGATATAGTACGACTAACTATAGACCATGTTGCCTAGAGTGACTCCAATTTCTTAGATCATAATTAGCCCCCAATCTCTAATGCTGATAACATAAGTAGAAAAGATGAGTATGAGGAGTGGTGGATAGTGTCATGACCAACTCCTATATTTTAGGTTGATGAGCCTATATGTGACGTAAAACTAGTACTAGATGAGGGGGATGAGGTAGAGGATAGGGCCGAGGAGATAGGATATAGGGCTACAGAAATATTCATAGATGTTATGGATGATGAATATGATGAGGATGCAGATCCTTACTATGATGGACAAGATGGAGGAGACAAGAATGAGGAGAATGAGAATGACGAGGAAGAGTATGAGGAGGTTGAGCCACCCCTGAGTGAGGGTGATGATGCAGTAGCTAAAGATTGACATGAGTGGGGAGATCCCTCACCCATTCATATGACTAGATCACGTGTAGTGGCTGCAGTAGACATTAGTACCCATAGTCATAGAGGAGCTATCACATACTTCATGCCCCCCACAAAGGATGAGGTTGATGTTTCTCAGCCTGCTGTAGATATACGTGATGATATTTAATTTATGCATTAACTTTATTTTAGTGCTTATAAGTTTATACATATATAATGATGTGTGATAATTATTTATTGTTTCTACCTTGTAGGAGCCCTAAGAGACCATCAAGAGTTCTACCATAAGGCAGCTACATAGATTCCTGCATCTGTCAATGAGGAGGAGATGGAATTGAATTATGTGCCCCCACCTATTGTAGAGAAGGATCCTGAGTCACTTAGACCATTCGTGAGATTGCAGGAAACATATGAGAGCCTGAGGAGATGAGTCCACCGAGTCAAGTCATAGTTATAGCAGAATCCAACAAAGGTTGAGAGACTAGAGGTGGAGGTAGCTTGACTATAGGAAAAGAGGGATTAGATAGCGCGAAAGCATCAGGTGGCCCTTGGGTAGATACAGGGCTTAGAGTTTGTGCTTAGATTCAATGGTTTATCACAATCACAATCACACACTACTATCTCCCAACATCCTACCACATGACTATCATGACCACTAGATCCTGAGGGATCAGGTAGTCACAGACCTTAGTGATATTGCATATATGGATGAAATGTACAATAAAACTATGATATATATGATTATTTGATGTTTTACTACTTGGTGTAATTTGTTTGAATGACAATGTGATTTATTAAATAACCTTTTTAGAGTTATTTAATTAATGTCTTCATGATTTAAGACAATTATGTGATCTAACTAAAACATATTTCAGTTTCACTTAGATACAACATTGTTGTTTAAGAATGTTATGTTAAATTAAATACACCTATAATCTATATAATGATCTAAATCAACATAACACAAAGTTGAATAGTATGAAGCCTAAGGTAATTATAAAAATAAATTATATAATCACTTTAGTGTTCAAGACATACACATGATCATTTATCAAGAATGAAGCAATGTGAAAGCATTTAGGATATAACCCAATAGCTTTAAAAAACACTACTTTATCATGTATACTATTCGAAGGGATTAGATATAATACCGGGTATGTCTTGGGATGTCATGGAAAAATAGGCCCTTGATTGGAAAAAATTAAAAGTCATTGAAACGGCAGTGTAAAATTTGAATAAGTTATCTATATTATTTCAAAATATATGAGAATAGATCTATAGAAAATTGAATACGGTTTATAAACTACTAGGTTTCTTTTTAAAAAATAAATCTATTTGGTGAAAATTTGAAATTTTAATGCGTTAGTAGTTAAATTTCATGGAAAAATAGTAGGTGTATAGAAGCCACCCCTAGCTGTAATAAAATGATAATACTTTTAATAGATTTTAGATATAAATGAGGCTCATGTGTGTGTAATTTTTATTGATTTTGAAAATATAAAAACGTAATAATAAGCCATAAATTGGTGAAACTTCATGAAATTCATTTTTTTTTAATCCTATAGTATATGGAAACATAGAATATGATGCATGTTTTTGGATTCAAGAATTTGATATCTTTTGAAAATATAGATGTTTTCAATCTGACCCTATCAATTAGGACTTTAGTCATAATTTGAATAGAAAATGAATAATGATACTTATTAAATTCAAATTAAAGCATAATTTTACCATTGACTGAATCTCCTTTAAAAACCCTTTTGTTTCATGAATTTTGGGTAAAAATAGTAAATCGTACATACCCGATATATTGCCCTTTTTGGCCCACATCATGATCTGTCACATACCCTGACACAATTGTGTTGCATTAATAGGTTCCTTAAGGGTTATGCTATCTAGTTAAGTTAGCATTATGCACTAGAACCAATAATTTTATCGAAGACATATGGTCCCAGCCAATTAGAACTAAACTTTCCTCTTTCATTTAGATCAACATTGATGTTGCACTAATTTTCAGATAGGACTATGTCACCCTTGTGGAATGTTCATGAGATGACATTGAGAATATAATAGCATTGTTTCCTTTTGTAATAAGCTTGAAGATGTTCAAGAGTATTAATGCATTGTTCATCAAGCATCTCAAGGCCATGTAATCGTTGCTCTTTATAGTGTTTATCATCAATAAGATCTTCAAGAGAGATTCGTAGCATGGGAATCTCTAACTCCAAGGGAATTATTGCTTTGGTTCCATAGACAAGACTATAAGGTGTAGCTCTTGTAGAGGATCTAGAACTTGTGCGATAAGCCCAAAGTGCATAGTGTAATTGTGTGTTCCAGTCCCTATGATGTTTTTTAATAGTTTTCTTCAAAATTTATTCAAGGACTTTATTAGTTGATTCATCCTGACCGTTAGATTGTGGGAAATAAGGTGTGGAGAAGTGATGCTGTATATTAAATGTTTCCAAGAATTTATTCATGTCATTATTCTTAAATGGTGTAACATTATCAGAGACTAATGTGGAAGGAAGTCCAAAGTGAGTGATAATGCGTTCTAAGATGAAATGACATATTACATCAGCTATTGTAGATCAAAAGGGAATGGATTCTACCCATTTTGTGAAGTAATGTGTTGCAATAATGATAAATGTATTTCTAGCGGAAGAACAGAGTGATATTTTTCCTATAATGTCCAATCCCCAAACCGCAAAGGGCCATATCGAGACCTGAGCTTGAAGTTCACAAGTAGGGGGATGAGTTAAATTACTATGCTCCTGATATTTATGACATTTCCAAACATAATCAAAGCAATCATGCTACATATTTCACCAATAGTACCCATGCAGATAAGTTTTTGAACCAACATTTGTCCACCAAAATGGCCACTACAAGCACCCTCATGGGCTTGTTGAAGTGCCATTCAGATTTTTTTAAGCATCAAAGTAAGATACCATGGAATGACCTCCGATACAAAAATCCAACATGAATTATATATTTAGAGGCATGTTTCCATAAACAAGCTTGAAGGATTTTAGTTGTTGGTTCGAGAAAAGTATCTTGTTTCAAATAATTAAATATTGCACCATACCATCCACTCGAGTCTTCTTCCATTGTTATTAAAACTTCTATTGTATGATCATCAATAGAAGGTTTCATGATTGGATGAATAGTGAATGTAAAATCTTTTGAAGGATCTTGAGGGGATATGAGAGAGGAAAAACTCACCATTCCATCTAGAAGTCCATTATCTTTGCATGGGATGTTATCAATAGTGAATGTCCAAAACTTCTCTAATGATTGCATTATAAGATCCTTGTACTTAGATAATTTTCCATGTTTTTCTTGATATGTCCCATTGATTTTTTTAATTACTAATTATGATTCACCAAATATCTTAACATCTCTAACACCCATTATTAGAGTAGCACACAATCCAACAATTAAGGCCTCATATTCAGCTATGTTGTTTGTACATAGGAATTTTACTCGATATGATAAGGGAATAGGATTTCCTATAGGTGGGATTAATATAACCCTAATACCAGAGCTAGTTCTACACTTAGAGCCATCAAAATATAATTTTTAGGTTTTAACTTCTATTGTTAGCACATTGTCAGGTACTGCCACAATAGTGGTTTAAAATTTCTTAGAGATCCTATTTTTTGCTGAAATCACATATTTTTAGAAAATATAATGATTTAAGCCTTTAAATGTTCCATTTAAATGATTCCAATTGAAGAGGTTTTGATCAAACCACCTTAGACCAATCCACCTTGGATAGAACCCCACTAGTTTTAAACCATACCTATAACAGAGTCTCCTTTACACTCATCAAAATGCTGATAAAAAACCACTTTTGATTTAACTTTTGGGGGATCAAATGAATTCATTTAAAATTTATTTTATTGTAATTATGTAGTCCTTATTATAAGCTTCCAAAAAAGTATAATTTTAATAAAAATTAATTTGATTATTATATTTATTTTTTATTTCTTATGAATGTTGGTTTTTCACTAAAAATCAAGCTCTATGCTTTGCACATGTGGAAAAATAGTAGATTATCAAAATAAAAATTGAAAAATATGAGTGCACCAAATATTGAAATCCTTGATCCAACAAAAATGAAAAATAGAGTTTCGATACATACAAAAAAAGTTACACATTATACGATCGCACTATGTATGAATTGTAATTGGTTTGACTTCAAATCTTGATTAAAGAAAAAATATTCATTAAACAGCATATCTAACCAATTGGAAGCACTAGATTTCATAGTAAAAATTCTAAATTCTAAATAATTATAATTTTATCCTTCATGAAAAAAAGTTATGCATTACACAGTGAGCGTCACTTTTTAAAAATGTTGTTTTCTAAAAAAAACTAGTGCTTGAGGGAGATGGAAAAGGAAATGCAATATGATTCAATTTTTTTTGAAAAATATGTATTTAGAATCTATAGACAAAATTTCACGAAACTCTAGTTTGCATCACCTACAAATTCCTCACGGTTTAGCCACTATAGGTGCCTGAAAGTGAAGATTTAGTTAAAAAAATTATTTTAATGTCTAGTTTGGCCAAAAATTGTAAACCACTATTGTGGGATCACCCTGTCATCAAGGAAATCTAGTCATTACTGGTTAATGTTAAAGGAGAAGGAGAATTAACTAAGTGATCAATCAAGGCTTGTCCTTTAATTTCTTTTTGTGAAACAAACTTAAGGTCAAAATCAGTCAACAACATCACCCACTTAGCTAAGCATCTAGATAAGTATATTTAATTAAAAAGATGTTTAAGAGCATCAAATTTTGTGATGACTTGAATTTCCACATTTAGCAAATAATGTCGCAACTCACTAGTAGTGGATATGAGTGCCAAACATTAATTTTCAATTGGTTTGTATCGTTGTTCATAATCGATTAGAGTTCGGATAATGTAATAAACATGTTGCTCTTTTGAACCATTATCATCTTGTTGAGCCAACAGTGTTACAAGACCATTGGCAGATATGGTGATATAAAGAATGAATGTTTTATTTGGCATAACAAGTTGCAAAATAGGTGGAGTTTCAAGGTATTCATTTAAACTCTCAAAATCTTGTTTACAATTTTGATTCCAGTCAAAATGCACATCCATTTTGAGGAGATGTGTGAAGGGTAATGTATAGTCAGCTAGAGATGCAACAAAATGATGGATAGCTTGAATTCTTCCATGTAACGTGCACAATTGAGAAATATTTCTAAGAGGTGTCATGTTAATAATGGCATCAATTTTCTTTGTATCCACCTTGATGCCTCTATGAGATGATAAACACTAAAAATTTTCCACTATCTACTCCAAAGATAATTTTTTGGATTAAGTCGCGTATTATACTTTCACATCCATTTGAAGATCTTCTGAAGAACATGGAAATTGTCTTATCATGTTAAAAATTTAGCAAGAATATCATCAACACAATCTTCCAAGATTATATGTTTGTAATCATGAAATACCAATGTCATTGCTTGTTGGTAAGTTGTGCCTGCATTCTTTAGTCCAAAAGGCATCATAACCTGACAAAATTTTCCCCAAACTATTGTGAATGTTGTCTTATATTGATCTTGTGGGTTAATAAAGATTTGATTATAATCAGAAAGGTCATCCATGAATGACAAAAAGGCATGTCCTGCAGTTGAATCTATAATCATGTAAATATTAGTCCAAGGGGAAAATCATCTTTCAAAGAGGCTTTATTCAAATCTCTAAAATTCATACACTTCCTAATATGATTATCAAGTTTGGCAACTATGAAAATGTTTGAGATCCAAGGAGAATAATCAA
>VDFB02215860.1:0-10281 GCA_007258455.2 Sequoia sempervirens
TTTGAATCAAAGCACCATCAAAAACCGATACCCCATTCCAAGGATAGATGAGATCATTGATGAGCTACATGGGGCCAAGTTCTTCTCAAAGATCGATTTGAGATCGGGCTACCACCAGATTCGGATGAGAGGATCTGATGTTGAGAAGACAGCTTTTAGATGTCACTATGGCCACTTTGAGTTTCTAGTCATGCCATTTGGGTTGACTAATGCTTCTGCTACCTTCAGTCTTGTATGAACAGTCTTTCAGAAGCAGTTGAGGAAGTTTGTATTGATATTTTTTGATGACATCCTGATTTTTAGCAAGACATGGGAAGAACATCTCAAGCACTTCGAGGAAGTGCTTAGCATCCTAGAATCTGAGAGCTTGTTTGCCAAAGAATCCAAATGTGAATTTGGAATGAAGGAGCTACTTTACCTTGGTCACATAATCAATGCTGAGGGAGTGAAGGTTGATCCTGAAAAGATCAAGGCAGTTGTTGATTGGCCACCTCCTGAGAACTTGACTCAATTGAAAGGGTTCTTGGGTCTTTGTGGATTTTACAGAAGATTTGTGAAAGGCTACTCACAGAATGCTGCTCCTCTTACTGATCTCACGAAAAAAGGAGCTTTTTGTTGGTCAGAAAGGGCTCAAACTATTTTTGATAAGTTTAAGAGGATCATGAGCTCTTGTCCGGTTCTGGCCATTCCAGATTTTTCCAAGCCTTTCGAGCTACAATGTGATGCATCCGGTGAAGGAGTTGGGGCTGTCTTGATGCAAGACAAACATCCCATTGTGTTTGAGAGCAGAAAACTAAGGGGTGTTGAAAGGACATACTCTATCTATGACAGGGAATGCTTGCCATTATGCATGCATTAGTAGGATTCCGGAGACAATGTATTTGAGAGTGGGGAAACAAGTTCATGGTCAAGGCCCAGTCACAATAGTCTCTCAAGAAACACTTCATGCATGAGAAGGATCTAAATGAGAGGACAACAAAGTGGGTGGAAGTAAGCTTCAAGCTACGACTTTGACATTAAGGTATGTCAAAGGGAAAAATAACGTTAATGGCTGATGCTCTATCCTAGAGACCCATTTGAGCTCATTGTGTGAGCTTACTGCGATTAGGACATTTGCTTGTTGATTATGCCAAAAGAATCAGTTTGCAACCGGCATCATTGGTGCACTTTTCGCTGATGAAGATTTCAGGTGATTGAAGGTTTGATACACTACAAGGGTAGAATCTTTTTGGTGGCTGATTCTAAGCTCAAAAAGAAGATTTTGTTGACATTTCATGACATTCCGCTTGCTGGTCATCAAGGATTCTTTAAGACATATAGGCAGATCCGGGAAAGATTTTCTTGGAAAGGGTTGAAAGGGGAAGTTCAATGCTACATTCAGGAGTGTCCCACTTGTCAAATGAACAAGAATGAGCATACTCTACCAGCTGGTCTGCTGCAACCTCTCCCTATTCCCAATAAAAAATGGGAAAGCATATCGATGGACTTCATCACGGGGTTGCCCAAGGTCCAAGGGAAGGACTGTATCTATGTTGTAGTGGATAGACTAACAAAATTTGCTCACTTCTTCACCATTACCAGCTCTTTTTCAGCAGCCCAAGTTGCAGATCTATTTTTTCATGAGGTGTTTAGGTTACATGGGCTGCCAAAGAACATTGTGAGTGATAGGGACAGCAAGTTCCTAAGCACTTTTTAGCAAGAGGTCTTTAGAATGAGTGGTACTGTGCTTACTCCAAGCACTATTTATCACCCCCAAACAGATGGACAAACTGAAATAGTGAACAAGTGGTTGGAAGGCTACTTGAGAAACTATGTTTCAGAGTAGCAAAGAGCACGGGTTAAGTGGCTTCACATAGGCGAGTACTGTTATAATTCTTCCTTTCATATGTTAATAAAGATGTCGCCTTTCTTGGCTCTTTATGGTTATGAAGCACCTAGCTTTTTTGATTTGGTATTTGGCAATAGCAAAACTCCTCAAGCCAAGGACTTATTGCAGCAGAGTCAAGACATCATGAAATCATTGAAGAACAATCTTCAGATTGCACAAAATCAGCAGAAGATGTATGTTGATCAGAGGTGTGTTGAGCACTCTTTCAAGGTTGGGGATATGGTTTATCTCAGACTATAGCCTTATAGACAGTCTACTCTCAAGAAGAGTGGGGCAGAGAAGCTCAAACCTTGCTTCTATGGGCCGTTCAAGGTTATCAAAAGGGTGGGAGCAGTAGCGTATGAGTTGGAGCTACCTTCAAGTAGCAAATTGCACAATGTCTTCCACGTGTCTTGCCTCAAGAAGGAGCTTGGACATAATGTTATTGCTGCATCACAGTTGCCTCCTTTGGATGAAGAAGGACAGTTGGTTTTAATTCCAGAGGAGATTCTTGATTCTCGAGAGCGTTCTTTGAGGAAAAGAACAATCAGAGAATACTTGGTGAAGTGGAAAAACTTACCTATAGAGGATGCAACTTGGGAGAATGATGAGATTCTACAGCATCCAGGGTTGCAATTGCTTGAGGACAAGCAATCTTGGGGAGGGTGGACTGTAATATTCCCTTCTCGAGCATGATCTTTCCAGTGACCGTTGGCCTATTTTGGAGACCCGTAGGCTATTCGGAAGGTGAAATTAGGGTTTCTAGTTTTGAAGGATGCTCTTGCTTGAGGTTGGTTGTTTCAATGGCAGATTCTTTCTGGGTTTTTAGAGAGCTTCGCAATGATATGTTGTTCGTGGCATTCTAAGCATTTTCAGGAATTTACTATTTTTAGTAAATTCTATTTCTGGTAGTGGTCCTGTTGGTCTCGGCACAGTTGACTTTCCTCTTCAATTGACTCAATTGGTTTATTCAAATTCTGGCCTCGGAATGCAGTTTTGAAGAGATAAGTTCATTTCACTTAAATAACATTATGTTTTAATGTTATATTCCCCCCTTAGCCTAATCTCTTAACTTAATGTTGTTTTAAAAGGTGGTCTTTAAGGGGTGGCGCCATCATTGAGATAATTTTATAATTATTAAGGTTGAATTAAAAAGCCTTAAGTTGGACGCCAGTATTAAAGTGATGAATTTAATTAAAAAGTCAAAATTGAAGCTTTGAAGAAAGGGACGCCATCTATTGGAGGATTAGGGTTTGACTCAAAAAGGAAGATTAGGGTTTCGAGGAGGTCAACAGCAAATTATAAAAGGAAGCCTTTGGTTCTCATTTCAGCATCTTTTGTCTACAGGAATGTTATGCTGCCGAATTGGCTTTGGGATTGCTTCGAGGAATGAAAGCCTCCTAGCTTGGCATTGCTTCTCGCTTGAAAGATAGTGACTAGTGGTGAGATAGTGTAGTTTGTGAGATTTGTATTGGGATTTGTGCATTATAGTTAGTGTGTGGCTTTGTAGATCAGATTTATGCATATTAGAGAGATTCTGGAATTGCATTTTTAGTACAGTAGATTGTCCTTTTTATTCATAAGTCATAAATTACCAAAAAGATCCTTCTGGGTACTGCATATTTCTTTTTGTCTGGGAAGGGTGACCTTATTTGCTAAGTTACATAATTTTTAATAAAGAATTGGATTTTTAAATTGAAATCGCCCCTCTTGCTGGGCCATACATTTCTGTACCTTCTTGGGATTCGTGCAAAAAATGAATGTCAAAATTTTAAGTCTATTTCATGTTGTCATCTTGGGTGCCATCATATTAGGAGTACATTGCATTAGAGATCATGTCATTTGAGTGAGAAATGAGAGATTTATGAGCTAATCATTGAATCTTTGAGTTGTTGGTTATATGTTTAAAAGTGTAGGTCTGTCATAACAGATTTGATAAAATCTGCATCTTCCTTATTGGATTGGTGTTAAGAGACCATTAAAAGCTATGTGAAAGATCCCTTGTTGTTGCAACAATTTTTAAGAGCTCTAATATTTGATCTTGCAGGGATTCATATTTATTGTAAGCTGGCAGTAGTACTGACAACAGTTCTTTAATCCTGCTTTTTCATGATTTGTAATACTCATCTTTACATTTTGTAATTGCTTGTAATAATCTTACATCTCCACCCTATGGTAGCTCCTTTCCCACTCTGGGTGTCGAGTTACTTTCAGCATTCTAGCTTACTTCCCTTAATCGCATTGTAATTCCTAGCATCTTCGTCATATGGTAGCTCCCATTCCATCTCGGTTTGGAAAGCACATTCTTGACGTCGAGTTATTTCAGCTTATTAGTGATAGGGATCCTCTGACCATATTATCGTCCTTCACATGCACATTCTTGGTTAGAGTTTTTGTATAAGCATTTCAATTCAGTTCCTCTGACCAATGCTCACACCTTGCCCACATCGGGATCCTGGTGTACATTCTGGTTAGAGTTGCTTCAGCATCATTTTGGTTTAGAGCTAACCTTAACGGGTGTGTATTGTTTGTAACTTGCAATTGAAAAAATGAAAAAATTTGGCTCAAAATATTTCAGTACTACAGAGGCCTAGAAAGTCCACATGTGCACTAAAAAAGGTCTAGATGTGCCACAAAGGTACATCTAGAAACAATGATATACATTGAAAGAACTTAGATAATCTGTTCAATATATACAAGATCTACTATGGATGTTTTGATCCATTGACATCATGTATATCTTGAACAGATAAGACTTATATGTATGTATATCACTGTTCGTCTTATCACAAAAGAAGGGCTCATTCCTATTAACTTAAGACTCCTTTCAATGTATATTAATGTATAATTCACTTTGCAATTTTCTTTTTCTATTTCATTCTTACTACAAAATATGGATAGGGTTTGACTAGTTCTCCTTTAGAGGATTTTCTGTCGTGCACTTCTATTTGTGTGTTCATTATTGCACAAACATTCACTCTGCAAATTATTTTTTATATTTGTTTGTTATTCTGAAATATGAAAATGGTTTCACTGGTTTTTATTTCGAAGATATTTTGTCATGCAATTGTATTATTTTGTTCTTATGTATGTACATATATATACTCATTATATATGTAATTATATATATGTATATGTATATGTATATGTATATGTATATGTATATTTATATGTATATATGTATGTATATGTATGTATATATATGTATATATATGTATATGTATATGTATATGTATATGTATATGTATATGTATATGTATTTATATGTATGTATATGTATATGTATATGTATACATTCCTTCCCCACCTAGAATGTCCAATTGAGAGCATTAATTGCACCTCGCCACCTTCATTACCTCCACTAGGCAACTTGCCTTATGCATCCCTCCGCGGTTACTCAGCCCGACAAGTTCCTAATTTGGAGATCAAGGTTCATTCAATGCTCCAAATTCTCCCATATCCCTCTCATTGTCATTCCTTTTGTTTGTGTTTATTCTGGAGTCTTTGTTTGGTTATGCACCCATACATGTTCGGCTCTGCACGCTTCATTATTCAGCTCTACACTCTCAAAAGCTCCCTTTCTCTTTCTAGTAAGGTTTTTACCTCACTAGACATGTACCAGTGTCTTTCATTTTGAGATGGCTAAAACGAATAACATGTTAAAACTAACATATATATATATGATATTCCTTTGCCTACAAATGAAGGCCAAATTTATACAAATATAATAGTTTTTTTGTCGTATATCTATATATATGCCAACATATGTACATGGCATGCACTTGTAAGATTTTGTTGTATAAAATGTGATTGTTACACTCTAACTACACAAGATCAAGTGATTTCAAATTAATTCTTAATACCTACCAATGCCTATCGGTTCTATACTATGTTATTGTGTCACCCATTCTGTTGTAAGTGCTCAAGTAATTGTGATTTTATTTATAATCTATATGCTTAGGAATATAGACTAGTTGTATGCATTGTAAATGTTTGTCACCTACTACCCTATAACTCAATATCTGGGGTTTAAACTTATATTGTTTATGAATTTCAATGCATTTTTGTTCCATACAATGTGATTGTTACACCCAATCTTCTCAAGTGCTAAAGATCAAGTCATTTAAGTTATCTTAGTGTGCAATCCAATCTTAATTTGATGTCCAATTTCCTCATTTAACTCATGTACAGATGTTGGTATATATATATATATGGGGATGATCCCATAGTGCAATGGAAAGTTGCAAGCAGTAGTAAATCTATTGTCTTGTGTTTGAATCCCACCGATGGATGGTGGGATGAACACTCATCGATTGTTGGCCAAGGACTATGCTCAAAGGATAGAGGACAGAGGTTGAATGCACGATAGATGGAAGGAGACATTTGGAAAGGGTGGCAGTGATCAACGCTTAGGGAGGTATGGACAAAATACAGATGGAGTTGGCGAGTGTCTTTGCAGGGTCAGTGAAGGAAGCTCAATGGCTGCAAGTAGGTGATTGAGGTGATGGCTAGGTGCACCACATGAGCAAGAGGATGAATGGCTAGGTGAGCCACGAGGTGACAATAAGATGGATGGAGGGGAGCGATGGAGGAGAGAAGATAGAGGAGAGGAGGAGAGGAGTGTCCAGTTGATGTTGGGTCCTGCAGGGAGCTTGGAAGGAATGAAAGCAGGCATAGCAGATAGAGGAATGTCGTTGTGTCTGCAAGGACCTTGGTAGGAATATAGGTAGGCATAGCAAATAGAGGAATGTCGTCAGGTCCTACAAGGAGCTTGGCAGGAATGCAAGTAGGCGTAGAATGGTGGGGATGAGGTCCCCTGAATGTGGCCTCACTGGTTCATAGCTCTAGTCAAAAGCGATGTAGGTGCTACCCCTTAGCAGTGATTCACCAAATATATATGTGTGTGTGTGTGTGTTTCTTTAAATGTGTTCTTTGTTTCAATCTTATAAAAATGTTGGTATATTCAGTTGACACTTGTAAATTTGTGTCTTGGATGGTGTGCAATTTCAATTCATGTTTGGCTCACCCCATTCTCTCTACAATGGCTTGGTGATGGTGAATTGCACTTCAAAGGTGTACACTTTACTTACTATACTTTCTCTCATAAAGGTAAACACTGCTACATGTCTTTGATTGATGCCTCCTTTCATTTCTTATTGCAAGATTGAGTTGGAGAAATTCACCATATCATTGGCCATCACCATTTCATAGAGGTGAGGTTTTTAACCTCACTAAGGTTGTGCCATGTCTCCTATCAATTGCTGCTTCTTTCTTTGTATTATTTATTTGATTTGTTATGAATGTGTTGTGTTATGTAAGTTGAAGGTTATGTTTTTTGTCACTGATTTTGAACATAATATTTATAGTGTTTTTGTGGTTATCCATAGTTCGAAGGTTCTCTTGTGTTCTAGGTACATCCATAATGTGCTTAATGATGTATATGGTGTCTAGGGTGTTTATGAACACTTCCAATATTTGTGTTAAAAAACACAATCACTTTTTCAAGGAAAAATATGGTTCTCTTCATGCATCACTGTATCAATAGTGCTTGTATTATTTAACCTTAGAAAAAGATTACAATAATATTGTATCAATCCTTGATTTATATGCTTCCTTGCCTTCAACAATCCTTCTTCACAACCTGCAAAAAACTCTCATACACTTTCTACAACACAAGCTATCCATACATTCCATGTGACCAAGCATGAACCCACACATCCCATACCATGCTTCAAACCCTCACACATGCACAAGCTATACCTGCTAACCTGCAATAAACTCTAATGTGATTGTTGCAATAAACAGACAATTAATGAGCATGTAAACTAATAAGAGTTAT
This sequence comes from Sequoia sempervirens, assembly GCA_007258455.2. NCBI lineage: Eukaryota > Viridiplantae > Streptophyta > Pinopsida > Cupressales > Cupressaceae > Sequoia > Sequoia sempervirens. Next base: position 7,707 of record VDFB02215860.1, read on the forward strand.
CAAATACAAGAGCATAAATCTCCTCTCAAAAATCTACACCTAGATTGTGCAAGTAGAGTTCCACACTGTAACATGAAGTCAAAACCAAAGTCTCCTCAATTTAGGTGCCCCAAACTGAACACTTAACTGATCGTTGGTCAAGAAAATATCTTGCAAGCATCACCTCAAAGTTGGAGCCCAAGAATGGGCCCACTTAACTGAGCCTTGTAAATATATTCTCATGCAAGGTGTTAACTCAAGGAGCATGCCAACGGGCAAAGGTGGGTCAAGTCAATCTTAATTATTAAAACATATCTCTCCACCAATTCATACAAAAATTACGCATGATTGATCATCCCCATAAGCGAATGTATCCACCTATTCTTGTCATGCAACTAAAGTCATTATTCATGCAATTGGAAGTCAAGCGAAATCCCAGCTAGCATTCATGAGAACGCTACTTGCAACCAAAGATAAATGAACCATAAACTGAATGAACAGATTGGTGAACTCCACTCATGTAAGTATCAATCCCACAATTTTTAGGATCTTTACATGCATTCTTCGGCATTATCTATCATAGAACATTAACTTAAGCAAGTTGGGTTCCACCTTCCATGTGGGTGCCCCATGTGCTCCTATTTTGTAGGAGCTCTTCTTGGGCGTCCCCACATGTTCCTATCATTTAAGAATAATTACAAATGTCAATTTACATATTCATTTTTTCATTTGAATTTAATCTCTTTCTAATCTAGTGTTGGGAACACTTTCAAGAACTTAGGAGATACATGAAATGTGTTTGAGATTGCAATTAAATGGCATCTTATTCCCAACAGTCTCTCACTTGACATTATACATTGTAATTATTCTAAACAAGGAATCATTATTATAAATCAAGTACATGACTCAAGGCCAATGGTCTTCCTGCACCAAGAGAACTTATCTATAGCATTGATCAAAGTGTCAACTTTCTCAATCAATACCTTTCCCAAGTCTCTGTAACCAAACTATCATAGGTAGAACTTCATGCTATCAGCATAACAACCCAAATCTGCAAACAAGTCCCTGTATATCCACCATCCTACAAAATAATACTTCAAGGTAATAACACACATAGACATGTGATAAAAAAACCTTTGAAGTAACTCACTATAGTAAATTGTAACCAGTCCAAGAGAGGTTCCCCTCTCATATAGAACACATATACATATAAACAAATATTTTGGCTTCCAAGGGTTCTCTAACTCTTATAGGATTTTTCACCTAAAAGGAAAGAAATGGGCCAAAATTTAAAGTAAACATTCAATAATTAATGTAATATGGGTGCAATGTGCCTAGATGAGATGAACTAAATGAAAATAACTAATAAAATAGATCACTAATTGAATGAAAACTAAGAAATGCAAAGTGTTTGAAAACACAGTGTTGTATGCAAACATGAACTAAAACATGAACAAACAAAGACAAAATTTAATGAGATTGAATGAGGTGCACCTGGAGGCTAAAAGCTGATGTTGAAAGGTTCTGGAATGCTACAAAGATTAGTTTTGAAGTCCATTGGGACTCATTCGCTACAGATGGTGAATTAGTCATGTTTTTGTCAAATACTGACAGAACAAGTTTCGGGATGTCGAGAACACAGAACTTTAGAAAACACTTTTTACAGCCTGGAAGTGTGACTCATTTTCCATAGATGACAAATTAGTCCACCTGCATATTTCTAAAAATTCAAAGGTCAACTCTATGGGTCTTGGTCTGCACTTTTCTACCTAACAGCTTACCGAATCTGAATCTAGAAAATATGATGGGAAAGTACTTTCCAAGCTTCAAATAGGGTTATGTTGACTTTTATGACTTTGCAACACCTTTTTGACACCTTTCTCCTTGACAAATTTTCCTACAAGACCTGCAAACACACATGCAAAGAGGGGGAAAAGGGTTAAGGGTTGGAGTATAGGGGTTTTCCTTGGTAAAACCCCAGTTTGGTAATCAAGCCCTTGATAATGAAATGAAATAAAGAGAGAATGATGAACAAATAACATGCAATTTCATAAACTCACCAAACCCTTGATGTTGAAGTCTGAAGATATGTTGCTCCAAGATGCTTGAATGCTTGATTGAGTGCTAGAATGCTTAAGTGCTATGATGAATGCATGAACACTTGAATGAATGAATAAATGGATGAATGGGGGTTAAAATGAATAGAAAATCATATATTTATACACAATTATGCCCTAATTTCCTGAAAATACATCATAGGCCGACCTTAGGTCTTAAGAAATAAAAATCTGCCAATAATTTAAATTTATTTTTATTTTTGTGCCAAGAGGGACTCATTCACCCCTAGTGGTGAATGGGTCACACTCAAGGGCATGTGAATGGGTGTCAAAAATTAAGTTGTCTTAAATGATGTTTGTTGGGTTTATATTCAAAAATACACTTAATTAAGACCTGTAAGTGCATAAAGGGGCCAAATAAAGCATAAGAAAGGTGTATTTGTTGATGAAAAGTCTAAAAAAGTGTGACTTAGGGGTATGTGTAGGATCATGGTATGCCAAAAAGTGGCAATGGAGAAAAAATTACGTGTTTCATCGAT
>VDFB02215863.1:0-21835 GCA_007258455.2 Sequoia sempervirens
CAACATCACAATATTATATTTTTCCTTTTCTGGATGTTCCTTCATCTTACTAATGGAACATATCCCACTAGTCATTTGATCTTCTCTCAATTCTCCTAATTTTTCAAACAAACTTTTTAAGGTTTTTGTGATGTTTTTAATGGAGCATTAGCTAATCTTAAGGAGTTTTTCCATGCTAGATTTAACATATTGAATCATCTTTTCAATGCCCTGAATGCAGTTATCATGATCCAATTTGATCTCACGTATAACTTCCTTAACATCCATGAGTTTTTTCTTTAAATCCTCCACCCCAAAGGAGGACTGGTCCTTTTCCTCACCTTCAACCTTCTCCTCACCTGTAACCTTCTCCTCACTTGCAACCTTCTCCTGTAGTCCCTGAAGTTTAACATTAACTTTGTTAAGTTCCCTAAGGAACCACTTGGTTAATTTGAAACTTCCCATCACATTATATCTTGCCACCCATAAAACATCAGTAATCACTTCCTTATCATTGATCAAGTAGTTGAAGTTCTTTGAGAAAGGATCAATCTTGATTTCTTCAACCATATTCTTAGCAAGGCTCATCATAGGGGAGAGGCCAACATCCATTCTGGCTTCCCTCTGCACCTTGTTAGTATCCTTTTCCACCTTCTCTTTCCCTCTATCATCATTCCCCCTAGGACCCTCTTGTTAGTATCCTCACCCACCTTCTCTTTCCCTTTATCACCAGCCCTCCTAGGACCCTGCAATTTACCCCTTTGTTGGATACTACCACCATCATCCTCATCACCCATCTAGGACCCCTTCGACCAAGAGCTAACCTTTGTAGGACTCTTCTTAGGAAAAGTCTTTTTAAAGGGGGATTTCCTTTTCTTCTTCCCACCCAAGAACGAGGGGGAGGAAGAGACGACCTCCATCGAGTCTTCCCCAACCTCAGTGTCCTACTAGTCCTCCTCATCATCAACCGTCGTAGTATCAGACCCCTTATCAAACAACACAGGATGCTTCTGCTTATTATTCTTGATTTTCCCTCTCTATTTCATAAGTTGAATTGACATGTTTTCTTTGGCATACTCCATAATCAACAAGATCAAACCCTTGTGCAAAACCATTGCACTAGGGTTTTTTTAATGGTATTTCATAGAGGACTCCAAAGATGCAAGAAAAAAAGGAAAAAGACACCAATATTTTATGGAAAAAAATGATTGATATAATTGAAGTAAACACAAGGGATATTCATACTCATAAACATACTATCAAGGGTGATGTACATCTCATAATCACCTCTATAATCTTTACCCAAATTAGCTTAATAGGCATTATTTCATAGCCCCATGAAGTGTGCTTCACCAAATTCTCTCTTTCATCTTATTTGAAAATGGTTCAATGTCTCCTCATTAGCTTTCCTATCCTTGAAAAATTTCCTTCCCTATAATTGGAGCCCAGATACCTCCACAATCAACTCCTCAAAAATAGTAAATTCAACACCTTAAATAGTCAAGGTTCTCTCCTTCCAACCACTAATAAATCTTCTAATTGCTTCATGGCCATACTTGTGGAGTCTCCCCATGTAAGAGGTGAGACCTCCCTTTTCCAAAATACTCCACACCTTCGATTTTCTCTTGAAGAATTTGCAGGACAATGACTCAACATGGTTTTGGATCCCCTCCCATGTTCACAATGAGCTAACTACTCTTCTTAGACAATAGACTACCACAAAGCCAAAAATAGAACACAACTTCAAAACACCCACAAAGCATGCAAAGCTAATTAAAATCATTAACATCACATCCTTTCTAATCTTGGACTCCATGATTGGAATCATTATAGAGAATGGAAAGGACCTCCACAGGCATGAACATGTACCCATCCCACACTTGAGAGGCCTGAAGATTCACCCCTATATTGGCATAAAATTCACCATCTTGTATCCCTCCCTAAAAACATGAGAAATCCTAACATCATCAAAAGTCTTTATCATGACTAGGGAATCATGAATAAGAGACTCGGTTGACCAAATGAGGGGGTTTAAATTTAGAAAACATCTAATTATATTAAGAGAATCCCCTTCAAGCCACACTTTTTAAATCACCTTTCAAATCTCAATTCAATGACATTAAAGGTTGTTTTGGCTTAACTAAATGGTTAGTTTGAGTGTTGAAAGGGGTGCCACTACTTCTATAAGCTTTCCCTCATCATCTCTTAACACCCCCCCACACCCAACAAGCCAAGGATTCCCCTTGGTCACCCCATCAAAATTAGCTTTGATCCACCCTTTAGGAAATGTATTTAGACTGAAAGATTTCCATTCCAAGCAAAACACAGTATATGAGTGACATTCTTTTCAAATAAGGAGATAGAGATAAATCTATCACATGAGATAACCATAACATTTAAACCAAGAGTTTTTCCATTAATACTCAAAGCAATATCATATATCGTTATCAATGTACATGCACCATTAAGGTGTTACAAATCATCTTTATATCAATGATACAATAAATAGATCATCTCTATCAATGATACAATGAACAAATCATCTATTTCAATGATACAATAATCAAATCATCTATTGCAATGATACCATAAACAAGTTTACATAAAAGACATTTCCACAATTAAAGTTACAAAGTACAAATGGGCTATGCTAGCCATAAAGAAATAGTATAAGAAGTATATCCATGACAAGTAAAGCTCTGATCCTCATTCGCCTCGACTCCACTGGTCTTCTTGCGTTGAGGGCCAAGAGTGCGGTTAAGGTGCCTTTTCCACCCAACCACAAGCACATGACTTCCCCGGGTTTCTTCCTATCTTGAAGAAATCCCCGACCCTACTTGAGAATCCTAGCAACCTGAAACAATACACCAGGAGGGACTCTCGATGCAAGCCTAGTGCCTATATGCATTCCTAAACTAAGAATAACATATTTCTTGCAATAGGAGGTGGCAAAGACCTATATAACATTGAATTTTAGGCTTTTATTTCCATCTATTTCAATGATACATTGCTTAGCCAAGAATAAACATAAAATAAATGATAGTTTTAGAAAAGGTAAAACTATTGTCTTTCTGGTTCCACCTTCGGCATCCTGTTCTGGAAGTCTACTCATAAAGCATAAAGAAATAATGCATTTTCCACATACAATTTCTATTCAGTTTAATAACACTTGCTCACACAATCATTCTATCATAAAACACATTTTATGGACTAACTCAAAAAAAATGATATGTAAAAATGCAATAGTGTAACTGACAAATGATCCTAAAATTTCATTGAGCCCGTCATTCTTCTAATTAACTATTATCAGTGCATAAAATAAATTTATACAGTGAGTTCATTTCCCGTGTATACACACAATTTCCTTCATTAAAATTTTCACTTAAAAGATTTTATCTAGATCTAATAATTAATTAAAAATCAGAAAATAAACTCCAATCAGCTTAATGCCTATTTCTACAGTTTGTCTCTTCTTTTATGGTAATATCCTCTCATGTAACTATTCTACCAACTAGCTATTTAAGTGTATAAGTTTTCAATTTGCTTAGCATAGAAATGCATCTCCCAGAGGTTTAAGTAGTTCACTATAGATTCTATTATTATCATAATGAATAAGAATTCTACACCTCCAATGCACTATCTCAAATTGAATGATTTGATCTAAATGACTGCATTGTGCAAATTATGAAAGGAATTCCCTCTCTAATTAACCTTTATATACTTGTTGGGAAAATACAGTTGATCTATAATTTATTGCAGCTCTATCTTTATTTAAATAAACAAAGCATCGGTAAGACAAACATTTCAAATACAAACACAAATTTTATCAGCATAACTCAGAAATTTTGATTACTTTCAGCCAGATTCCAAAACTACTCAACTCTGATTTGAAATATTGTTTATTCACCAAATAAATAAATATTTATATCTAATTTTATATATGTTTATACCATGTAACTATCGATTCAGGAACAAATTATGGTTTCAACATGATTACTATTTTAAATAAAAAATTCCTTACTGTAAGTGTAAAGAAAATTCATTTACCTACAGCTGAAACTACTGGCAGTTGCATGTACATTTTAACTATTGTTAATAAAATTATATATATATATTTTGATTCCTTTATTTATTTATATATATAAATATATATATATATATATAAACCTGAGTCTAAAAATCTGTATGTATCATTCCCTACGGTGGCTTGAGGAAGGAAGTTTGTAACAAAGATTTTATATTTTTTTTTAAAGAAATTTTATCATGCAATGAGCTGGGCTGGCGCCCCCAGTGGCGAAGGCATGGCTGGGGGTAACCCCGTATACTAACAATTCCACCGATTTAAAAAAAAAAATTAAACTAAGATGTTATTCAATGGTTTATAGTTGAAAAGTTTGGTAACAATTTTTCAATCTGTTAATCAAAATGGTAACAATTCCAGCATATATTTTTTTTATATGTGTATATATATATACATATACATACAATGTGTGTATGTGTGTATATATATATATTAAAGATATGTATATATATCAAATAAAGTTTCACAATCTGAAACAAAACTTCCATCTAATAATCACTCAGGAAACTCTATTCTAGGCACCAACAATACAGAGAGGTTTTGATATTAAAGAAAAAGATTGGGAACAAAATTTTACAGACTCCACAATTCTTTCCGCAAGTTTCTTTTATAACAAACACTTTAAAATACAAAGATTTTCACAATGAATTCAGAAAGAATCAAATCTTTGCTCAGCACAGATATTCTTTTCACATATTTGAGATTTAAAGGCAATGGAAAGAGTTGCCTCCATTCAAAACAAAAACTCCCCTGCTTCTTCTTCTTTTTCCTTCTCCCTTTCTTTTCACTGTATTTTCTTCTTATTTCCCCCAAATTATTTTATAATCTACTGAGATTTTTAAATGATCTATTTGGTAGTCATTGTAATTGCAAAGACCTCTGGGGTTGGGGCCCTAGTTTGGTTGGCTAAACCTTTCCTGTTGCATGAGGTTGGTCACGAGGTCTAGTCCCCCGTGGTACCGGAGGGTGTGTTGCACAAGTGTCAGTCACCTTCCAAGAAGCTAACCTTCTCTTCTTAACCACACCCTTGGTCTTCGACGACCTGTGGCTCATTACACTTAGGCACACATCAATAGATTAGAATCCACATAAAGATATAAATCAAAACATTAAAACTCATGAATTCTAATAACAATTTTTATTTTTCATCATATTCAAAATAAATGGCATTCGAAGCATTTAGCTTTTCTTAAATTAAAGCAACATTTTCATATTTCATCACACCAAAAATAATACCATAGAGTTTGTTATGTAATCTACCACACACATCAACATATGTCAAATCCACACAAAGCAAAAACAAGGAGCATCAGAGTTCAAGATGTGACAAAGGTCTTCTCCAAAAAACATTCTCTCTAGGTTTTTCAAATATTTGAAAGAAAAAGATAAATATGAGTTTAACTTCCACTTAGCAGCCACCTCAGAATCATACTTCAAGACAAAAGAATTTGGACTGACCACCTGCCTATCTTGAAGCCTAGCAAGGAAATTTTCTTTGATAGCTCACTGGATCTGTTAGAAAGCAACCTCCTCCTTGAGCTTCTCCCCTTTGAAGACCCTATTGTTCCTCTCCTTCCAAACCCCTCAAGCAATATGAGGAGTCGACAAAGAGAAAATCATCTAAAGAGAAGGATTAAAAGAGGGACAAACTTATTGCTCCAAAAACACCTTGGAATAATTCAAAAACAACCAGCCAAGATTCCAAAGTGACAGGAACCTACCCCACACATCATTCAAGAACTTGAAATTAAGAAAGATATGAAAGGAATCTTCAACACAACATTCACACAAAGCACATCTATTGGGGAGGGCAAACCCCTGCTTGCATAAATTATCAAAAGTTGAGACCTTCTTTTGAACCAGGAGCTAGAAAAAAATATAAATCTTGGGAATTAAAAACTTATTCCATAGACTACTCGAAAAGGGGGAGGATCATAATTCTTAGAAAGCAAACCAAAAGATAAAGACATTGAGAACTTCCCACTCACGAAATGAAACCAAATCATCTTATTAGACTTGGGTTGGGAAGGGATATGAATCCTTGATAGGAAAACCTAAAGAGGAGCTAAAGATGGATCAAAACTTAGCAAGTTTTTCCACTTACCCTCATGTAAGTAGTCAACAACCCAGAAACCAAAAAGCCTTAAGAAAGAATCTTTGAAAGGGTGTGCCTACTACATTTCCATAAGTGGCCCATTAGCACACCAGACATCATCCTGGAAAAAAGAATTTGACTTCCATCCCCAAAAATCCATTTAGAGCCCTCATTCATAACCTTCCAAGTAGGAAGAATGTTCTTCCAGATACAAGACCCAATAGGGATATTATATGCTACCATCATATCCCTAATTTTTCTAAACTCAACAAGGTATTTATTCTTTAATATGGAAGACCAACCAATATTCTCAAAGAAAATCTACTAGGTATTTTTGGATAAAAGAGCTGAATTAAAATTTATGATATTCTTAATGCCCAAGCATCCTCAATTCTTAGGCATAAAAACTTTATCCTAGGCCAACAAATGAATTCTCTTTCTTTCCTCAGAACCAACCCATAAGGAACACTTTTGAATCTACTCTATCTTCTCAAACTTAGTCGAAACTGTAAACAAGCTCAAGGCATAATTAGGTAAATTCTACAATGAAGCCTGAAAAAGTTGTAACTTACCCACTTGACTAAGTAACACACCTTTCCACCTAGCCAACTTAGAATTAAATCAATCAAGCAACCTAAGCCAGAGAGAATCAAGATCCTTGCACAAAGTGAGAGGCCCAAATAGGTCACAGGGAGACTCCATACTTTGTAATTCAAGATAGCAGCTATCTCTGCTTGAAGAGGTAAAGAGGTATTGAGAAAAAAGATCTGACCCTTAGGAAGGCTGACCAATTGCCCCAAAGCTTTCTCATATCCTCCTAAGATAGCTTTGATAGACTTTACTTCCTTAACTGAAACTTCACCCATAATGACAATATCATCAAAACACCTAATTTTCAGGAGATTTTTGGGAAATGTGCAACCCAGACCTTTGTAAGTTACAATAAATTTTTTAGATTATTTTAATTTTATTTGTGCGATTTATTACAAAATTATTTTCTACCATCATAATGGGGCTTGCAACAAGAGGCAAAAGGAATGCATCATACCTAGGAAATATTCAAATAAGGATGATGTAAAAATTAAGGATATTAACCCTAATGATGAAATCAACAATCTCAAGGGTAAAATTTCATCATTGAAGTAGGAGATGAGGGTAATTGCACAAGGTTGAGTCCATGAAACATGAAATTTTTTTCCTTAGCCAAAAAATGAACTCGACATTGCAAAAATGGGATCCTGATTTTTAAAAATTGGGGTCCTGTTTAGCTTCGGGATCCTAAGCCTAAATGTAAAACGGGATCCCGCTTTTTAAAAATCGGGATCCCGTTTGTTAAAGGGTCTCAAACCAATGGACATAGAACGTGATCTTGATTACTACAAAATGGATCCCGGTGATCCCACAATAGTGGTTTACAATTTTTGGCCAAACTGGACACTAAAATAATTTTTTTAAACTAAATCTTCACTTTCAGGCATCTATAGGGGCTAAACTGTGAGGAATATGAAGATGATGCAAACTAGAGTTTCATGAAATTTTTTCTGTAGACTCTAAATATATTTTTTTTCAAAAATTTTGGAATCAATTTGCACTTCTTTTTCCATCTCCCTCGAAAACTAGTTCTTTTTAGAAAACAACATTTTTAAGAAGTGACGCTCACTGTATACTGCATAACTTTTTTTCCATGAAGAATAAAATTAAAATTCTTTCGAATTTAGATTCTTAACTCTGATATCTAGTGCTTCCACTTGGTTAGATAGTTTTTTATTGAATATTTTTTCTTTAATCAAGTTTCAAAGTCAAACCAATTTCAATTCATACATAGTGTGACCGTATAACACGTAACTTTTTTGTATCGAAATTCAATTTTATTTTTATTGGATCATGGACTTCAATATCTGGTTTCATATTTTCAATTTTTTTGATAATCTGCTATTTTTCCACATGTGTAGAATAGAGAGCTTGATTTTTAGTGAAAAACCTATGTTTAATAAAACTAAAAAAAATACATAATAAAACCAAAAATTTTATTTAAAATTATATTCATTGGATAGCTCATTCTGAGGACTACCTGATTCTAGTTGGGTTTGTGAAGTCTTTGCCATTTTTGCTTCAAATCGAGCTCCAAAGTGCCAAAATTTAGATTTTTTTTTGTCTCAAGGGGGGATGAGGGATAAGGGGGGTTCACTTGAACCACCCTTCCATAAAGGATTTTGTTGTTTTTTTGGGCAGGAAAGAATTAAAAGGGTTTTCTCAAATCAGTAGGTTTGTACGAACCCCTAAAATCAAATTTTTTTCCATGTATTCATTTTTTGTGAGTTTTCCTTCCTCACTTGAATTGTAAACCACTATTGTGGCTTCACCCATCCCGATTTATAAAAATCAGGATCCCGTTTTGTATAAATCAGGATCCCATTTTCTAATGGTATTTATTTTTTTTAAACATTGAACAAACCCCCATTTTCTCTGTGCACAGGATCCCGATTGAGGTTGGCGACAATGACTCAACAAGCAGTCTCCAGTACGCCTCCACCCCCACATTTTTCCATTTTTTCATTTTTTTATTGAAATTGTTAATAGAATAATAGATTTTAGCTTTTTTATTTATTTATTTGACGTTTTAAGCATTTTATTTCTAGTAACAATAGAAATGAGGAATTGTAGAAATAGATGAAAAAATGCAATGAAATCTGAATAGAAAGGAAAAAATGAACCTTGAATTGTATTTTAGAAACAAAATTTAGGTTTTGAAACTTAAATTCTTCAATCAAACAAAAATAAATTGCATTTAAAAACCCTAATTGAAAGGAAACAAAAAAATTGCATTTCAAAACCTAAAATTGAAATGAAATAAAAAAATTGCATTTGGAAACCCTAATCAAGCTTTTTGAGAACCTTGAATTCAAATCAAACAAAAAAAATTGGATTTGAAAACCTTAGTTTGAAATGAAACCAAAAAATTGCATTAAAACCCCTAATTGCTTATATTGAAACCCTAAATTGAATTGAAACAAAAAGAAATGCTTAAACCCTAAATTAAAATTGAACAAATCATATTTTGATTTTGAAAACCCTAATTTTGAGCTCAAGAAAATTCATTTTCGTTGAGCTTAAATGTAAATAATAAAATATTAAATTTATATATGAATCCAATAGTGAATATATAATTTAGATGTATCTTATACTCATAATAAGAATGAAATAGATTTCCTTTATTAATGTATTTACTTCAAATATTCATCTTCTTTAGGGATTTAAAGGAATGAATCATATTATTCTTTCTTCCTTGAGTTTAATCTTCTATGGGTATCCATCTTTCTAATTGTGAATTACCTACACATTTCTTTTATGCATGTTGGATGTTTTTGATAGTGTATTCATGTGTGATTATTACACTTATGTGTGTGTTGCATTGTTATGTATTGTATGTGTTAAGACAAAAAATGTTGGCTTTATTTTTGTATATATTGTCCTTAATAAATTTTGGATATTACAAACATCCATGATCATATTCTTACCAAGTCCATTATTTTATGTGGAGCTCTATCCTTTGAATGTTTGAGATATTTAATTTACATGCATTTTTTTGAATGCTACATAATTTTAGATACACGTTTATTTTATAAGATTCACATGCACCTCAAAGTGTAGACAAAATGTAATAGTGAAATGTGCATGCCCATGGTATTTCCCATTTAGTTATACATGCCTTTTTTGAGGGAGTGCTTTAATATAGATATATTGATAAATGTCATAATTTTGTGAAATGTTAGGTCCCTTGTCCTATTGTATTAACTTTAAATTTCATTTGCATTGTATGGAGAAAACAATATGTTAAACTTTACTTTCAATGTAAAATTATAATTAGATTAGAAAACAATATGTTAAAGAATAGTTACAATTCATAAATTTTATCAATGAAAAAAAATGTTAAATAAAATAATCTTACAATTCAATTAAAAAGATATCTAGTTAAAATATACATCAAACTCAATCTTAATAATACATAATTATGTGTTTCTATTACATAAATAGTCAATACATTCATAAAATAAAAATAATTCATAAACTCTAGGAACTAACTTGCAAGTCCATTATTCCAAGGGCCACCCAAACTTCACCCTAAGTTCCCTAAACCCTAAACCCTGAACTCTACAATCTAAACCCTTAACACTAAAGCATTCATTTTGTCCTAGGACCTTAAAATGAAATTTGGTTGCCTTAGGCAACTCCACCAAATTTTATTCCCTTAAGCAATGTAATTTTTTCGGGTAGGACCTTACTACATAGATCCCCTTATGCTATCCTATTACCCTAAACTCTAAACTCTAAACTTTAAACCCTAAAAGCCATCATTTTGGTGTTTAATGCTCTCTGGAGCTTTGAGTACTTTCATCAGTTCTTCTTAGTTCTAGTATCATTTTTGCTAAGTCCTTACTCCAATCTCCAAACCATAAATCGTCTTAAGGGACTAACATGAAATTCTATTAAGGGGATCAAATAAGTTCCCTCAAAAATTTGGTGAAGTTCTGCTAAGCACCAAATTTTTAACAATAATAAGATCGCGTAATATAATATGGTAGAGATCTCTCACGATCTAGGCTGATCGCATTTTATAGCTTCTTAGGCGATAAGACGGCTTTAAGAGGATTTCCATGTCTGAAGTGAGGTCCTTAGGACAAACCCAGACATGACCCGCGAATAAAATTCTGGTGAAGTTTCCAAGGCAACCAAATTTAACAATAATAAGATCGCGGCAAGATTATAATATGAATGAGATAAATCATGATCTAGGTTGATCGACACGGTGATTGCGATCTATGTATAGTAGAGGTCCCTCGGGAAAATGGATATGGCCCGCGAATAAAATTTGGTGAAGTTTCCTAGGACCTTAATGAAATTTGGTTGCCTTAGGAATCTTCACCAAATTTTATTCACTTAAGCCATGTCATTTTGTACTAGGATCTTGCTACATAGAACTCCTTAAGCCATCCTATTACCCTAAAACCTAAATCCTAAACTCTAAACCATAAACCCTATAGCATTCATAAAATCCTATATTAATAGTTAATTGTTTTTTCATTCAAGTAACATTCCTTAGACATAAATGAGGCTTACATATTTTATCATTTCTATTCAATTAGGCCATTTATATTGAATGGTTTAAGGGTATTTCCTAAACATGTATCTTACATTTTGAAATTACAAATCTAATGCAGGTTCACTCATATCTTAGAGATCACATGGATCAAATGAATAATATTCACAATACACCTCCACGCCATCCATCTCCACCACCTTCACCTTCACCTCCACCTCCACCCACTCCACCTCATAACCCCCCACCTCCACCACTTGAAATTGATGGTGCTCGTTTGCAAGCACAAATCAATGACAATGTTAGAACCATCCAGATCAAATCAACATTATTCATAATGAAGAATGTGTCGCACAACCTGTGAGGATGTTTGCATCTAGGATGCAAACCATTGTTGATGTTATTAGGGTTATGTATGGGATCTTAGATGAGCATCGACAATGGCTAGAGGAGAGGAGAACTTCCAAATCTGAAAAGGAAAACACAAATAAATGAAGAGATGTAGTAGAGAGCCACAATAGTTTCTAAATTAAGACAATGATCTTATAGTTATGAATTTATGAATTTGGTTCGATGGATATTTTGTGTGATGAATTTATAAATTTGGTTGGATGGATATTTTTAGTGACTTGAATTTATGATTTTGGTTCCTGGTGGATATTTTTAGTGACATGAATTTATGAATTTGTTGGAATTTATGAACTTTTAATGATGAATTTATAATAGTATATATTTTATGACTATCTACTAGATCATGATTTGTCTTGTTGGAAAAATGTAATATATGTGTGTGTGTGTGTGTTATAAATAAAATGAGGTTTTTCGTGAATGTTTCAAGTTTATATTTTAGTATGTACATGTATTAAAATTGCATAGTTCTAGATCTTAAATTTTGAAATTTGTATATTAATTTGAATGTTAAATCAATTTATATGTATGTATGTGTATATTGATTTGAATGTTCAATCAATGTATATGTATGTGTATGTATATGTACAATGTGCACATCCTATTTAAACAAATTTAATTTTGTAAGTTTGTATGTTAATTTTGTATAATTTAATGTAGGTGCACTTATATTTAAGATCATGGATCATTTTAACATAGATGATATCCTCAATCCACCACCTCAGTCACCTCCACCTCCCCCTCCACCTCCCCCTCCGGCACCAGCTACATCTGATGAGGCTCGCTTGCGAGCCCGTATAAATGATCAAGTTGCAGCCATTCAAAATCAAATCAATGCTATGCAGAGTCAAGCATTGATTCCTCCTCACATTAGACGTTTTGCATCTGTAATGCAAAACGTTGTGGATGCCATCAGGACTATTGATTTTGATCTTGATAGGCATCGATGAGAGAGGGAGCAGATGCGATAGTACTATGCAAACAGTCTCTTGTATAGACAAATTTTAGACCTTAAGATAACAAAAGCCCACCTAGCCCCATACTTTCTTGACCCTATCACTCGGTAGCCCATTCCTGCCAATAAATCTAGAATATCCATGAGGTGGTGTTTGCATCCCCAGATGAGTGCACTATTTTGGAATAGATGATATATGGTTTTTGATAGTCCACCACATGCTAATTGGGAGGTACCATTATATTTTTTGAGGAAACTATATGTAGAGTATGTTATGGGGCAAAAGCCCAATTATTTTGATTTCAAATCATTTCAGGGTGTTGGTGGCGGCATGCCACAACAGAGGTTAGGGGAAAGGTTTGATACCCAATGCCCCGTGCATGCACAACCCCTTGTTGTTGCTCCTGGTCCTCCCATTCTTGCACCTGTACATCAGCTTGCGGTGGTCTCCACATTAGGATCCCTTAGTATGCTTGTCAGAGACCTTGATCAACATGCTTCTGTGATTGCGAATAGGGAGCATAGAGATGACGATGATGGAGAAGTGTACTATGGAGCTAGTCCGAGTACCACTCCAGGAGTGTTGAGGGCCCCACATTTATGTACTAGTTGCCACCAATTATGCTATGGACCTGATCAAGCCACACCTAGTTCGGGTGGATGTCGAGACTCTGATGGTTCATCTGGTCACCTCAGTTCATTTTTAGAATTTCTTATAGCAGACCATCACCCTGAGGACACTATGACACAGGTATAAATATGCATCTACATGTTGATTTTATAAGAATTTTATTGAATGTATATATCAAAGAAAAATTTTCAATACATTTTAACAATTGAACTATTTGATGTATAGATGACACTAACGATGGGGCAATCATTTGCTCAACGAGTACATACATAGACACCGGTCCTTGTTGGCAACCATTTTTGGGGTATTTTGATTTCAATTTTCTAAATTATTTATGAAATGATTTTTAACTTGAGTTTTAAATTTATAATTGAATCATGATCATATGTTTAAAATATTTATATGTTGGTTTAGGGGATTCAATCAACTTCCACGTCGATTCCACTCGAGGGGTTGTTGAGCACTCCTCTAGTATCAGGTGTCATAGATTAGGGGAAGGTACATTTATATTGTAAATTGTTTAAGTTGCATTAGTCTAGTTACAATTATGAATTTTGAATTCACTATTTATCAAATACGTATGCACACTTGTAAATATTATAAGCGTTAAAAATGTCTACATGCATGTGTAGGTCGATACAACAATGAGAATGGGCTCCGGGAAAACCTTAGATGTTGTGGCTGGTCAGGAGGCCTCTGATTTTTAGGTTTTAAAAAATTTCTACACAAAATGTGCAAACTTGAATATATATATTTTAGCCTAATTCAAGTATATACTTTATCCTAATTCAAGTATACATGCTTTAAATTTGATCTTGCAGGAGTATGTTAGTATGACTTTTTTCCCTGACCCAGCCATAGCTACACCTATAGGAGGACATGTAGAGCAAGCTCCAAATATCATGGTAATTTAAATTTTTTATTATATTTAAATTCAATTACAAATTAAATATTCTGAATAACTTTAATTTTAAATTTTAAATTGAATATATATATATGAGCTAATACATGTTTTAAATTATTTTTCTTTTATAGCATGAGACACATCTTGTAGTTGAGCATGTACAAATAGGTCCTGGAGAAGAGGGTGCACAACCTCAGAATATGGTACAATTAAAATATGATAAATTATAACTTAATTGAATTAAATCATTTTTAATTGTAGACTTACATCTAATTTCAACTTTCTTTGTCTTGTTTATGTAGATTGATTCAGAGAATTTAGAGGTTGTTTCACGTGCACCAGAGCATGCAAACCCAAATATGATGGTATTTTAATTTTATAATGAATTTTAAATTAAATTGTCATTAAATCATTTTTCATCGCCTTACATATGATTTCATCTTTCTCTTGTATAGAGTGTTTCAGGTCATCCGCATAGTCTGCGTGGTGTGAAGAGGTTTCTTGATTATAGAGACAATGCATGACCTAAACATGATTTTATGGGTTATATTTCATTATTTCATGGACTAGACATATTTGGTTTCTCATGTACTTTGTTGGACTTTATATTTCATGGGTCAAGTACTTTGTTGGACTTTAGTTCATGGGTTGTACTCTGGTGGAATTTATTTCATGCATTTAATTTATTGGTGTCATGGACTTAATATGTTGTAAATTATGGACTTTATTATTGTCTGAAATTTTAATTTACAGATGTACATTTATGCATTTTATGTTCATAGTCAAGACATTAATATAGGACAGTAATGTGAAATTAAATATAAATATGAAATTAAAGTTGAAATTAAGAGGAAATTTTAATATTTGTACTTTACAAATTTAGTGATCACATACATGATATACATGATATGTACATTCAATAATTAGCGATAATTAGTCAATGAACTTATTGAATTCAAATCAATCAATAATTAGTCAATAAATCATAATTTACAAATAATAGCATCCAATACTAATTTATAAGTTGTCAAAACAAATAATATCATCGAATACTAATTTATAAGCTATCAAAACAAATAATAACATCTAACACTAATTTATAAGCTATCAAAACAAATAATAGCATCCAATACTAATTTATACTAAGGGGATGTCTTAAGGGATCCTAAAATGATGTCTTAAGGGGGTGTCTTAAGGGGTCCTAATACAACGTCTTAATACGAAATGTCTTAAGGGGATGTCTTGAGTATAATATTTAGGATATGTGTTAATATGAAACATCTTAAGGGGGTCTTAAGGGGTCGTAATACAACATCTTAAGGATATAATTGATTTAACAATAATTTATAGAAAGTTTATGCATGATATAATTGATTTAACAATAATTTATGCATGATATTTAGTGATTATACAATCAAATATAAAGTTTCAAAGTAGGAAAACAT
The DNA here is from genome assembly GCA_007258455.2 of Sequoia sempervirens. NCBI lineage: Eukaryota > Viridiplantae > Streptophyta > Pinopsida > Cupressales > Cupressaceae > Sequoia > Sequoia sempervirens. Next base: position 15,597 of record VDFB02215863.1, read on the forward strand.
GCACATTTAACAAACAAAATATATAGAATATTGATTTAGATACATAAAAGTATATAGAGTACATAATTGAGTATGTACATGTATTTGTTATTTGTACAAAATGTTTAATTGTGTATGTACATGTACATATATGTCATCTCAAAACAATGTTTACAAAATTTGGATATGCCATTTGAAGAACATCTCAAACTCATGCCTAGAATATAGTAGGTCTTCACGCCACCCGATATCAAAAATGTACAAGCAATATCAATGAAATCATCAAAACATACATATTTTAATTTATATAAAACTATCTATATGTAAACAACTCAAGCACCTGCATTTAACAGTATTCCACACATGTGTGTAGGTTGAATCCAGGCATCCTCTCCTTTTTGTTTCAAAGTATGATCTATCAATGCAATGATGGCTTAAGGATACAAAAAGGGATAATAAATCAATTTTAACTATTAATGTACAAGTAATATCAATATATAATCAAACATGTATTTGAATATAATTTAACTAATAATTACATGTTTTTACCAAGTATTCCATGTTGTCTACGTTGAATCTGCATGGACTAGATCCTTTTTGTGATTATGGCTTAAGGATCTATAAAAGGACAATTTAAATCAATTTCAACTAATAACACACTTGACCAATATCAAAACATGTATTTAATCTATTTAAAAGGACAATATAAAACAAAAACTATATTTACCTGTATTCACTTATTCCATTATACCATTTGGATCCTCTCTTTTTTGCAATGCATCTATGATTGTCTCATGCTCTTCCATAGAAAAATTCCACAACACTTTATTTGCAGGTCTTCCACGATACCAATCTAGTTTTATATTTGTTGCCACCACCAAATGTGAATAGTGTATAATCTTTTTATGCATTTCATAATCTTCGAATGCAAGTAGACCATTCATCCTTGTTAGGTATTTTTGTAGCCAAGTGCCAACAACCACCACCGATCCTATTCAAAAACATGAAAATCATCATCAAATAAGTTCTCAAAATTTTCTTAAGGGGATCAAAGACTTGTTCTAAAAAATTTCTTAATGGGATCAAAAACTTGTTATCAAAATTTGCTTAAGGGGATGTCTTAAGGGGATCATTGTACCTGTTGGATAATGATAACCATCATCATCTTCTCAAGGTGCTATTAACTTATGTTTAGTCTCCACACAATGAGCCAACCAATATTTTGTTTTCTCTTCATTCCCCTCAAGTGCAACAACAACATACACATGTCCTCCAAACAAAATTTGATTTAATAACTTGCACATATCCATATAAAAAATTTAGTATTACAAAATAACTTAATAAAGTGAAATAAATTGAATTAAATTACCTTCTTTTACAAGGTTTGAAACACGGTCATATTCTTCAAATGCAAAGACATGATCATTTTCCTCAATAGTTCTTTCATATTGATCATGTGCTTGTGCAGGTGTCAACGATCTTTGCTCCCACTGTTCAACCCATTTTGTATTTTCACATGCTTCCCAATCTCCTAAGATACAAAACTGACAAAAACATGCAAGATCCCTTGTCCAAATATTCCATGTGCTTGTCGTCGAACTCCTAAATGAATTCCATTTAGTAGATCCATTGATTGTCTCACAGTCAACTCTAGGTACAATGTTCTCTTCTTCAACCAACCAAAATAATCGATGAACTATAGAGTACTCACTCGAACCAGGTGCATTTAATCTTGTATTACACCAATACACAATCCCACGTGCATCTTTAAATTTTATTGCATCATCAAATTTTAATTGTTCTCTAGAAAGAATTATTTTGACACATGCACCAACTCCATCAGGGTCTCCTTTACCATGCCTAGCTTCAAAAAAACTCCATACATATTGGACATTAAGCTCCTTGTGAACCTTACTTAACCAATAGAACATTCGAGCATTCTTGAACTTCCTTGTACAATTATATGACTGTATGAGGTGTTCTTTCATTTGGATTCCTCTTTCTCTTAAATTTCTATAAAATATATTGAAACAGTATTGAACAAACTCTGACGAATGTAATCAGTTGTCACTCAAATAAAAATGATACTCCCTCAAAAAATTTCTATCATCCTCAGTGCTATCATTTGCATGTCTATAAACAATATGGACAAACATAGCTACTTGCACTGAATTATAAAACTGTGATTGAATTTCCTGTTGCGGAGCTAGAGTATAATTTTTTGCAAAACAATGACTTAAAGTATACTACCAATTGGAAAAGTGTTTCTACATGCGCTAAATTGTCCATGAAGCCATCGAGCATGTTGAGAGTGCATGACATATTTTGATACAATCTTATTCTTAAATTCACTCATGAACGCATGCACACTAACTTTTTATGTAACTAAATCACAACGCTTTCCTATTTTTCCATCTATTAAAGAATATTGAACATTCTTAAATCTTTTAACATCTACTAATTGTCAAGTCCAAAATCATTATCAACACTTTCATGCATAAGAATTCTTAACAATGAAATATTTCCACTGTTAATGCATTGTCCAAAAATACAAGAACTTAAATAAAACAATTTACCATTAGATCTTTCACAAAACAAACCTAAAATAAACTACCTTATTGCTTCAGGTGGCATATTAATACCACATTCCTATATAATCATGTTAGTATGCAAGGTACACCATATATATTGAAAAACATCATAAAAATAATGAAATTGAACATGTGTTTTACAACAACAAGATATTTGTTGCTTATTAATTTTTACATACTAGGGTTTACATTTTTCAAAAGACCTTTGACTTATTTTAATATTACCAGGTAAAACTAAATCACCACAAAAATTTCTATAAAATTCAGTTTGTGTTGTATCTAATAGGTGTTTTGGGTGAGGATCATGAACTTTTGAACCCACCCTTAATTTTAAAACATCTCTAGTATTAGATGAAACCCTAGTATTATCATGCCAATATTTTCGATCAAAGATTTAATTTCAACATTCAATTTCATATAGACCTTAGGAGTCGACCACTGAAACTCCAATATTGGTTGATAGGATCATTTTCTATACTTTCTCTTCTTTTTGCTGCTCTTAGCAATGTTTTAGTATGTATTTTTAAAACTTCACTAATATTTCTTACTATTATTTTATTCAAAGTTGCTTTATTAACTATAACAGTTGTTATGGCTCTTCTTGCTGCATTTTTATCTTTAGATCGACTATTTTTCCCAATAGATTGAATGACACTAGCAACAATAGACATAACATGTTTTAATGATTGATCTTTTCTTTTTGGTTGAACAAAAAAGCCTAACCTTTTAATTATTTTCCTCATTTTTTGCATTCTCATTAATTGCATCATTAGTTGACATTGAAATGCAATTTTTTTACGATAAAAGAATTGCTTGTATATTCTATTTGCATGTGTTCTTATTTGCCTCCAAGAAATTTGACCAGGAAGATTATCTAAAACACCACTTTCAATTTTTAAAAAATTATTTTCATTAAATTCAACATCACATTCTAGATTTTCATCTTCATTTTCATTTTCAACTTCAAAATGATTTACATTTTCATCTTCATTTTCATCAACAAAACGATTTTCATTTTCATTTTCATCAAAAATAGTTTTCGGTTTTCATTTTCATCAACAAAATGGTTTTCGTTTTCATTTTCAACAAAAGGATCATTCTCATTTTCATTTTCAACAAAATATTTTTGTTTTTATTTTCAACAAATTTCTATAAAAGTTTCATCTCTCTGAACATTATCAATGTCAACATCATTAAGTCCAACATCTTGTAAAACTTCTACATATGAATTTACCATTTCACTAACATGTGGATTTGAAGACATACCTAGATTTGTGCATATTGAAACATTCTCCATAGCATTGAAAGAGGGATTTGAAGACATAGTAGGACTTGCTTGTATAATCATATTCTTCTCCAAATTGACTTCTTGCAAATTAGCTTCGTCTACAACCATGGTCTCCTCAATGTTTTCATCTTCAATAGTTGTGGAATTGGATGCTCCCCCATCTTTCATTGATTTAATTCTCATTCTTCTTTCTTTTTTTGTTTCTCTCCTTTTTATTTGCTTCAACTTCTTTAGGAGTCAATATCTTCCTCCTCTTATTACGAGCTTTATCTCCCATGATTATAAAATTCTCAAGCACAAATGAATGTCAATAGTGAAATTCTTCAAAAAATTCAATCCAAATTGGAAGTTGAAGACCTATAAGGACAAAATTCTTGCTCTTGTGTTCCTCCTTTGAAAAATTCAATCCATATATTGCAAGTTGAAGACCTTTTTTTCCTCCAAATGAGTGCAAAACTAACACAATTCCACTTCAAAAATGGTTTATATGATGCCTCCATTGAAAAAATCAATCAAAAATGCAAGTTCACCACCTGCAAAGAAAATATTTGATGTAAAACCGCCCAATATGTCGTACTATGCCGTACATGTGAAGTTGCAGACTTCACAGTAAACTTTGGCAGTAAATTTAAAAAATCAGGGTTAAAAACAAACGAGATCTCATTTTACAAATGGGATCCCCTTTATAGAAAACGAGATCTTGTTTCATAATCGAGATCGCGTTCCCTATATTTAATGTGGGGACCGTTGATAAAGGAACGAGATCCCGTTTATAAAGCAGGATCTCGTTTCCCTGTCAATGGTCATGACATTTAATATTGAGAAACAAGATCCCGTTTCTAAAAATTTGAAATTTGATTTGCTTTGTGGTCAGTTTTTTGCCTTGTATTTTGGTTCGGGAAAAGCATTGGGAATCCGAACCTAGGCCTTCAACCTCGTTTGACCTACAAGTTGAAGGTCCTAACAATGTCAGAGAAAAATACTGAGTTTGGACATATGGCTAACGACTTTTTTGCAAAATGTTTTGACGAAATTAAAACCCATTTTAGATTAGACAATGCAGATTCCAAATTTGTAATTTTTTTTACAATTGGATTATTTTTTCTATTTTTCAGTTAATTTCTAATGAAATTGATCCATAAACTTTAAATATTAGGGTTTTTTACTATTTTAATAACTTTTGATCAACATAACATTTTGACGAACGGATTGCACTAGAACAAACTTCAGACAATTCTTTTCAATTAAAACAAATTAAAAAATGATAAGTTTAGGTCATCTTATGCGTGTCGTACACGGCGATTTTTCAAAACGACAAATATGCCTAATAAAAATTTAACAAAAAAAATTCAATAAAAATTTACAAAAAAATATCGAGAATAAGCTTCAGTGAATCACAAATCTTTTCCCAAAAGGATTTAGAAAAATACGATAATTTAGGTCAAAATGTGGATGTCGTACACGTGCATGGTATGGTAAAAAAAAAAGTGACTTTTAAACAGTGGTTTTTAAAAACGCCTATTGAAATTCAATTTGTACAATCTGGGTATTGAAATAAATTACATATTTGGAAACTAGAATCTGAGTACTACATTTTATGATAAATGACTTTTTTGAAGATTCAATCTCTAAGTGCTTCAAATTTTAAGTTCAAATGTGTCAAATCTGAAAATCAGAGAAAACACTTCCACTTTTTGGCCAAAAAGTGGACTCAACTTCTTGCCAACACCCATGACTAAAGAAATTTTGTTAATCAAAAGGGACATTCAAAAGGATATGAGTGAATTAAAATCACTTATCCATGATATAAATTATAAGGGAGACGATTCAACTAATAAGGTGGAAGATAATGCTTTTGATGGACATGATTTTTTGGCTTGACCCATATCTCAAGAAGGATCATCCCTTCAATAATCCTATGTCTCAACAATTCATACCCGAGTTGGATATGAGAAAGTTTGATGACAAGGATCCAACCAATTGGCTTTGCCAAATTGACTAGTTATTTGATTTTCATCATGTTCCTAGTCAATAGAAGGTAGCTATGACATCATTACACTTGGAACTAAATAAATTTATTTAACATCATTATGTTGGGTGCGCACCAAGATGGTCGCACTTTTGTGGCCACAAAAGTGAAAAATGAGCCAAAACGCGTTCGCATTATAACGCGAACGCGTTTTGGCTTTTTAAAAGCAAAAAAAAAAGTGAACATTCGTCATTTGTTTTTTACTGGTTTTCATTTCTGCCCGCGGCCAAAAACCCTGCACTACGCGCTCGCGTTGTTGAGGAGGTGACTTCTTCACATTTGATCAACTTGAGTTCAATTTTCTTCATAAATATGGCACCCCGACGACGAAGAGATGCAAGAGGTAAGTTTT
>VDFB02215864.1:0-10645 GCA_007258455.2 Sequoia sempervirens
GGTTTGGAGTTTAAGGGTGTAGGGTTATGGGTTATGGGTAGAGGAGAGAGAGAGAGGGATTCAGTCAAAGACAAAACCCCAACCTTAGGATTTTACCAACACCATAAAAGACAAGTAACATAAGATAGAACGGGAAAGGAACACAAGGAGCAAACATTGAAATTCCATCAGGCTATGTTGGAACAATTATACACTAATCCCTCCCCTAGGGTGTTTCCTCGCATCAAAACCAATTCCTTATTCCTATCATTTGTTGACAAGGGTAATTGATCCAGGAAGTCATCATATACGTTTCTACTTAAATAATCAATCTGGCTAGAGTGCTGCTTTGTCGGTGCCATCTTCAGTAAACTAGGGCTTCCTTGCTATCTCAAACCTTAGACAGACTAAAGCTAAACAAAATATGAAATTACATAATAGAACTTTGCAATTTCCCACAATTCTCCCTCTCTCAGGTCTCTCTCTCTCACTCACTCCCTCTATGTCTCTCCCCTCTACCCTTAAACCCTAAACCCTTAACTCTTAAACCCTAAACCATTAAACCCTCTACCCTCTACCCTTAACCATGTCTCCCTCTATCTCTCTCCCACTCCCTCCCTCTCTCTCTATCAAGTCTCTCCCTCCTAGCACCACTCCCTCTCTCAGGTCTCTCTCTCTCTCACTCACTCAGTCACTCTATCTCAAGTCTCTCCCTCTTAACCCCTCTCCCTCTCTTAGGTCTCTCTCTCACTCACTCACTCCCTCTATCTCTCTTCCTGATGGAACTTCAAATTTTGTTTCTTGTTTTCCTTTCCTGTCATGCCTTATGTCTCTGGTCTTTCATGGTGTTTGGAAAAATCCTAAGGTTGGGGTTTTAGCTTTGTCTTCATGTAAAATCCTAGTGTTTGTCTTACGCCTTGGGTGGGATCTATTTCGTTGTTCCTTTTGGAGGGCCTCTAAAACATCTTATGCCCCATCGTTTCGTCTAAGGTTGGGTCCCTTTGGTCTTTATTTTATTTCCTCCGCGGGATTTTATTTTTCCCTAAGTCTTGGTTGGCCCTGTATTTCATCGTTTTACAACAACTTATGTCGATCATTTATCATCTGCCTAGTAATGTCCCCCTCGTTCTTTTAATAAATGTTTTATTTTGCAAAGGGTAATTTGTGTGACCATTGATCGACTGTTGTTTGATCTCAGTCATTCCCCGCCATCCCGCGATGACCCCACCACACTGCTTTGGTTGATCACGATATCGAGCGCAGGCACCACGTGTCCCATCTAATGAAGCCGAAGGGGATGAGTTTGTGTGACTGTTGATCAATCGTCGTTTGATCTCAACGGTTGTCCACCATCACGTGATCAGAAATCACAAGGTCTTTATTGATCGTGATATCACAAGTGACCGCCACGTGTCTTATTTGGTAAAGCCAAAGGAATAAGTGAAATACCTTGGTAAATTAATCCAGCTTTAATATGTTATGCAGCGGGTTACTAAAGTGTTCTTTAGATGCACGTGTTTAAAATCTATAGAGATGTTATAATATCGGCGGGAAAGCTACTAGATGGTTAATGATAAAGTTGGCGACTATTTTGAAGGAACAAGATCACCGATGATCAAGATCTACGGTTGCCCACTATCGCGTGATCGGAAGTTGCAAGGTCTTTACTGATTGCGATATCGTGGGCGACTGCCACATGGATTTCCTTGGCAACGTATGGTATGGTGGGCCCCTTACTGCCATGTTGGTGATTGTGTCAGCTTATTTTGAAGGCATTCATTTGATTATTTGATCAAACTAACGGATCGACGGCTAATATTTAAATCAGCATCAAATACGATTGGAGTTGTTCGTGCAGCACGTGAGTAAGCTTGAATGGTGGATGAGACACTTGTTGGCATGATTTGATCGAAATAAAAAAATTCTCCTACTTTTATTGTATCACAAAGCATTAAAGTATTTTGCGAATCAGTCTAAGAGCCAAAAGAGAAGTTGTGAGTTTCTACAGCGAAGAATTGGGATTTCTGCAAACACAAAAGTCGTGAGTTATTTTTTGTGTCGCCTAGTTATTTTGCACTTGAATTTGAAAAAATATTTAATGTATGCTTGTTATTGGGCTTGTTGATAAAAATTTTAGGGTTGTAGGTTGATTGAATTGTGGGGAGTTGCAGGGTTTTATTCTGTAATTTCATTTTCTGGTTAGTCCTAATTATTTGAAGTGTGAAATAGTAAGTAAGCCCTAGTTTATCCAAGATGGCACCTCCAAAGCAACACTCTGGAAAAATTGATTATTTGAGTAGTAACCTATATGATGATTTATTGGATCAATTTCCATTGTCAACAAATGATAGGAAGAAGGGGTTGGTTCTGATGTGAGGAAAAACCCTAGGGGAGGGATTGGTATATAATTGTTCAAATATAGCTGATGTTAGGGTTCCTCTTACAGGTTTGGAGATGTTTAGACTATGGTATGGACAGAGTAATTTTCCTCACCCCTTCTCAAACAGCTGGATGTATGATATGGGGAAGTTGGTTGTGCCAAATGTGTTCCCTGATATAGATTTGCTTAGGGTCGTGGCTGCGAGATATGACCCTATCACGCGGGTAATCAGGGACAAGATGGAAGGGTTCTGTTGAGCATTAACAAAGAAGAGGTCCAACAGGTTTTTGATTTGAGTGATCCGAGTGTATACTTGGTTCCTATCAATCTTGAGGAAATGAAGCAGGAATATGGAAAATTAAAGTCTCTTTTCAAAGCTAAGTTGCTTCCACCTCATCTGGCTAGGGCAGGGGGTTCAATATTTCATATTAGCCCTAGTGACCAAGAACCATTCAGAGTAAATTTCTTTGCAAATCATTTCTTGGCCACTTTTTATTCATTGTGCTAGATTTTAGGTTTCAATCCTAGCACGGTGATGCCCATTGCCTACATGTTCATGGGGGTGCAAATACAACACCCCAATTTCTCTGTGACATATGATATTTCCTCCTTCTTAGCTGAAAGGATACATGAAGGGTTGTTGAAGTTGCAGCAGAATGATACAGGCACTCAATTATTTTGGTATTCTATGTTGATGCATATGTTCTTGTGCAAGAATGTTGACTTCTTTTCTAAGAAGATGGAATTAAGGCAATTTGTTGATGGAGAAAGATTGCATGTACATATATGGACTGCAAACTTATCGTGTAATAAAGAAGGAACCAGTTATGTGCAATTTGATAATTGCTTTGCTTCTAGATTGAGGGCCAGACTGATGGTGAATGTACCCAGGATCCCTGAGGAATTGCATGATTTCCTTAGACCGAAGGGGAGGAGGCCAGAATTAAAAGTCTACCATAACTGGGGTGACATTATTCCATACCTAGTCAGCATTGTTTTGAGGGTATACGATTTTCAAGGAACCCCCCATATAGTGCCATACAATGTGCCACCAAGAGTGGGATTTGCAGAGGTTATGTGGCAAATAGGTTGTATCCATGAGGATAACCTGACTGGGAGGGGTAAAGGAACCTTTTTTCCCAAATTATACAGTGGTATCTAGTTTTGTATTTTCAAAGGGAGGATGGGTACACTTTGGAAAATTCTTTGATGATTACCACTTAAGGTGTGGTCCAAAGAGGCAACATGATCCTAAGGGCTTCTTTTCCCTTTTCAGATAGAGAATAAAGGGTGGCAAGTTTGTGCATGAGTTCAACTTTCTTGAGGACCTGATTAGAAATGAATTTGATCTAAATAGGCAGTATTTGAACAAGGAGAAATGGATAGCTTATGATAAGCTATTAGATATTGTGCACAAAATGGATCCAAAGTATGATCCATTGTTGGAATTCAGTCCACATCATAAGAAAAATGATTTTCTGATGGAGAGCTTCAAAGAAATTATGGGCACCTTGAGGACCAAGAAGATAAACTTGGAATTGAGTTTGGGTGTGCAAGAACAAGGTGCCAGGACAATGGAAACAAGGCCAACATACCAGCCTATAGAAAGGTGGCCCATTTACAGGAGGAAAAAGGATGACAACAGTGATGAAGAAGAAGTGGACAGAAAAGGTAAACAAATAATGAAATTGCCTACACGGCTAGGTCCAAAGCTCAAAACACCTAGGGTAATTAAGATTATTGATCTGGAATCATCACCAAAAGATAGTCCTTCATCACCACCATCTGAACCAAGCCCTAAGAGGCAAAGGACTAATCAGCCACCAGAGGATGTGATGGATGAGATTGTTGTTACTAATCAAGATATGCAGATTGGTATGCCTTCCCCTCCTAGGTCAGCTGAATTGGTTTTATCTTATTTGGATATGAAAGGAAAATGTGTACAAGATGCAAGAATGGAGGCATGTAAGGAGTTTCTTGATGATGATGCATTTATAAAAACTCATGTCTTCTTTCAATTGGTATGGAGGATGAAATTTGAGGAATATCAAGATAAATGTAAAAAGAGGAGAGAGTTGAGACCTAACAGGTCAGACCAGGAGAATGATGAGGAAGTGAAAGTTGAATTAATGGAAGAATTCAAGAAAATTACTCCTGAGGAAGGAAGAAAACTGGTGATGCAGGCTGGTGTATTGATTTTGCCTTAATGGTACATTGCAGATGTTGTAGCATTTAATGTTATTCTAAAGTCCAAGCATCCCTTGCAAGACTCTGAAGAAGAGGTCAAGGCAGCACTGCAAGACTCTGCCTTGAGTGAAGAGTATGAGACTTTGGCAATTTGGGCATTGGCCCCACAAGGGATAAATCCAGATGTTACAGATATTAACCCAAATTTCAGAGGAGGGTTAATAATAAAAAGAGCTTCAGAGACCTCAACCACTGAGGCCACTAATCTAACTATGAATGTGGCCAAATTGGCCCAAAAGACTATTGAAAGATAAGAGGCTGAAAAGAAGAGCCTAATGGAGAAGTATAACCTTTTGATTGAGGAATACAACAAAATGTAGCAAAATAATGTTGAGTTGCAGACCGAGGTGGATAGGTTAAGGTATAAACAGACTGGGGAGACATCAAGTGCTCCAGGAATCAGTTCATTACCTTCCACATCAGGGTCAGTGCCTCCTGCTTCTCCAATTATTTCCACACCAGGGTCTCCTAGTTAGAATCCTTCCCTCACCCCTCCTTTAGAAAAAATTGATGAAGAAACATAGTGCTCTGTTGATCCTACAAAGAAGTAGCTCATGCAGAAAATTGAAGAATTACAGGCATCATTAAAGGTAAGTGAGGAGGGATCTCTTTCAAAGAAAAAGGAGATTGTCACTGTTGTCTTGAGGCACTTAAATGAAAAGGTTGATAATACATTATCATCTATACATTCTTTATATACTTTATTATTTGATGCAATAAAGAATATAGATAGGAACTAGGAGGTAGTGATACCACTAATTGAAAATTGGATCCCTAGGACCAGTGATTTGGGTATAATGTATACAGCCTCAAGGTTTGATACAAATAATAGGCCCCAATCATTAAAGCCTACTCATATGTTAGTAAAATCATTGCAAGGTTTTTAGACCTTACTAGATGACTTGAATAGGAGGATCAGGGAATTGGTGAAGAATTTTGATGATTGGGGTAACACATTGTTACCTGATATAATTGATGAGCAGGGGAATATCAGGTCACTCCAGCAGTGGCAAGATCAAGCAAATTAGGTCATCAACGACCAAATTAAATTAATTTGTGATGACTCAGATTATGATTTGTTGGTGAGCTATATGGATAAAATCATTAGCACCAACTCATTTTTGGAATCTTTTAAAAGAGATGCAAATCAGGTAGCGGTTAAATATAAACCTTATAATGCTAAGGTAAATGAGGTAATTAATTTTGACTGGTCGACTGATGAAGAATATCAGAAATGGGTAACTAAATATTTAACTGACAAAGAATAAAAGAAGTGGGCTGCTAACAGTTGGAAAATAATTTGTTGCAGTTACAACAGTTTCCAGTTTTGCTTTGGTGGCAGTCTTGGTGCAGGATTCTTATGGCTTTTTTTGCTGCATCAACTTTTCTCAACTAGCATGATGAACAAGAATATTCTCCAGAGTAATTGTTGTTGTAACGATTTTTGGAATGTCACCAGGTATTCCAATTGGCTGGTGACATGTGTACTTTATGGCCTGATGCTTGTTTGCTCCTTCATTTTCTCTAACAAGGATTTCAAGGCAAGAAGTACGGGTTAGCAAGTTAGATAATTTTTGGTTGAGTCTAGCTGAAGTTACAGAGAAAATTGTAAAGTTCGATGGTTTTAGAAAATGAAATTTAGGTTCTGAGTCATTCTATAATAGGTTTTGAATTCATGGGGATTTAATGTTGTATAACAGTACTAGCATTTAAGTTGAAATGAAAAATTCAAACTCATGTCTCTCCAATGTACATGCATATCTGAATTTTGAATAAGATAACTAAGGGTTATTTCATTCATCTCACTGTTGTGGTGTGTATGATCCTTATTTTAGATTTAATTCAAGGGATTAATTAAAATGCTTAAATGGGATTATAGGCAGATATGTTCTGTATAAGGATTTGATAAGTAGTATTGGGTTAGAATACATATTGATTAGATTCCCTGTCTTCCATTATATATTATGTTAAATCTACCCTTTCCACCATTCCACAATGGTCTCTTTTAATCTAAGTTGTATAAGTTGTATTTATTCCTTCCATCCATGTCCACCACTCCCTTCCTTTATCTCTCTCTCTCCCTCCCTTTCCCTCCGTCTCTCCACTCACTCTATTTCCTCCACCCTTCTCCCTCTCTTAGGTCTTTCTCTCCACTCACTCCTCCCTCTCTCACCACCTTAACCTAAACCCTTAACCATAAACCCCAAACCCTTAAACCCTCTACCCTCTCTCTCTCTCTCTCCGTCTCTCCCTCCTACCCCTCTCCCTCTCCTGTCTCTCCCTCTCAGGTCTCTCTCTCACTCAACTCTCTCTCCCCTTGTCCTTCCTTCCCTGTTTTCCATTTAAACCCCTTCCTCTACCCTCTATCTCTCCATTTTCCCTCCCTCCCTCCTCTATCCGTCTCACCTCCTTCTCCATTCCCTCTCCTCCACTCTATCTTTTCTACCCTCCATCTCTCTCTCTCTCCACCACCTTCCATCCCTCTACCCTCTATCTCTCCCTCCCTCCTCTCTCTCTCTCCTCCTACCCCTCTCCCTCTCTCGGTCTCTCTCTCACTCACTCCTCTATCTCTCTCCCTTCTACCTTTAACCTAAACCTAAACCATTAACCCATAAACTCTAAACCCTCTACCCTCTATCTCTCTCCCACTCCCTCCCTCTCTCAGGTCTCACCTCCCTACTCCTCTCCTCTCCTCAAGTCTCTCTCTCTCTCTCTCTCACTCTTGTCTCCTTCCCTCACCCTCTATCTCTCCCACTCCCTCACGTCTCTCTCTCCCTTTGGACCCCTCTATCTCTCTCCCTCTGCACATTGGTTGTTTTACTATAGCCAAGTTGGTCTTCTAATTTACCTATGGAATTTCCAATTCAATCAGAACGCTTCGAGGACTGGACCAAGCTGAGGATTTTAAAGACCTCCTACACTTTGGGCTCTGCAAGACCCAAGAGGGTGATCCCTTAATGCGTTTACAACCTCTGCACCATTATCGTAAACAACATTAACAACAACAGATAACCTAATTTAATAGCTCAACATAATAGCATAATACTAAATAGAATTGGTTGTTCATCAGTAATATCAACTATTTGGAAAATGAGATAACTACAACACATTCCATAGTGTAAAATAGTCATTGATTTGCAATTTGTAGCAAGCGCTAGGTAAATACAAAAAAAATATTAAACCATACAAATTAGTACAACTTACATCAGTGCCATATATCCATTGAGGGAGTCAAATTCATAAACATCTAAGGGTTTATGACAGATTTAACACATAACATATAAGATCATTGAGAACATTGCTTTACAATTTCATCAACATGTATTCTAACCCAATACTACTTATCAAATCCTTATACAGAACATATCCACCTACAATCCCCATTTAAGATGTTTTGAATTCTTTGTGATACCAAAAGCAGAAGAATAGTTGCTTTATTTTGATTAAACCATGGCAGTAGATGTCATGGCCGCCATTAAAGCTTACTCGCATGCTGCACTAATGGCTCTAATCGCATTTGATGCAGATTCAAATATTAGCCATCAATCCTTCACCTTGGTCAGATCATCGAACAGCTGCCTTCAAATAAAACTAACATAGTCTCCATCATGGCAATAAGGGGCCATACCACTCGTTGCCAAGGAGATCCACGTGGCGCCCACCCACGATATCGCAATCAATAAAGACCTCACAACTTTTTATCACACGATGGCGGGCAACCGTGGATCTCAACCATCGGCAATCTTGTTCATTCAACACAGTTGCCAGCCTTGTTATTAACCATCGAGCACCTTTCTACCGAGATTATAACATCTTTGTTGATTTAAAATACGTGCATCTTATAACTACTTTAGTAACCCACGGCATAATGTATTAAATACGCATCAAAGTATTTATCATTCCTTCGGCTTCACCGAATGAGACACATGGCGCTCGCCCGTGATATTGTGATCAACAAAGACAGTGTGGTGGGGTCATCGCGGGATGGCAAGGAACGACTGAGATCACATGACGATTGATCTATGGCCATGCAAACTTGTCCCTCTGCAAAATAAAACATTTATTAGGGGAGAGGGCCCAGTAGTCGTGCGAGGTCCAATAGTCCCGCACTCAATTGTGATGATAATACCCAGTCTTACCACATAATTATACTATATATTGTAAATAAACAGTCCAAATGTTGATAAAAATGGACCCATACTTGAACACATGAGAACCTCTAAATGTTATATGAAAAAAACATAAATACATTCATCAAGAAGTGAAATAATTATTTTTTTGTTTCAAATAAAATATCATAACTCTCCACTATAAGTATATCATTTAAAAAATAAAATGCTCACTTAATAAAATAAGACACTCATTTAAACAAATATTGTTATCATAGTGAAAAAATATTGTTCTTATGTGTACAACAATTGGGGTAGCAATGTACAAGCATTGGATAATTTTATATTAATAGTTTGTCCTATCACAAATATAAAAGGTGAGCACAATAAATAACATGTATTTTCCCATTAAATGTGAAGGATTTTCAAAAAGTTTTAGTGTTCAACTATTGGTCCATTTTTGTTCAATATAAGTTGTATTTTAAATCATTATGTGTTGTTTTTATAACAACAAGTAGATTTTTTGTGTTCAACTATTAGTCCATATGTGTTGAATATAAAAGGTAGAGATATCAAAGATTTATGGTTATCAATAAATATTTGGTCCACTTAGGTTGTATATTAATTTTAATTTAAATAAAAATATGATGTTCTACAAGAAACAAATGATTTTTTTTTGTTCAACTATTGGGGGTTCCATGATTAAGTTTTGGTTGAACCTTTAAAAAGTCAAATTTTAGACACTTCTCAAAAGATCTGCCGATGTGGCAAGTTGCATGATGAGTCGCGCCTCCAAACCTTAGTTATAGATAAATAAGAGACCGGTCTACATTTCAAAAAAAAATGAAGGTTCTATGATATTCCAGTCAATTGCTACATGCTGATAAAGTTACTTTGCATAATAAGGCCTCTCTAAAAGGAATAAGGGGACATCCCACTAGGCGATGACAAACAATGACATAAGTTGTTTTACTTGAGGTATGGGACCAACAAAGACTTAGGAAAAATAAAGTCGGTAGAAGGAAATGGCGATAAAACAAAAGGGGGCCCAGCCTAGAGGAAACGATGGGGCTTAAGTCGTTTTAAAACCTTCCCAAAAATTAATGGCCAAATAGATCCCATCCAAGGTGTAAGATGAACACTAGGGTTTTACATGAAGACGAAGGTAAAACCAAAACCTTAGGCTTTTCCCAAACACCATAGATGACCAGAGACACAAGGCAGGATAAAAATAGAACACAGAGAACAAAACTTTGAAGTTCCATCACTACCCATAACCCTAAACCCTAAACCATTAACCCTTAAACCCCAAACCATTAAACCCTCTACCTCTCTCTCAAGTGTCCTCCTACCCCTCTCCCTCTCGGTCTCTCTCTCTCCCATCCCTCTGTCTCTCTCCCCTCTACCTAAACCCTAAACCTTAAACCCTTAACCCATAGGCTCTAAACCCTTGACCCTCTACCCTCTACAACAACCTCTACCCCTTATCTCTCTCACTCCTCCTCTTTCCCTCTCTCTCTCAAGTCTCACCCTCCTACCCCCTTTGCCTCTCTTAGGTCTCTCTCTCTCACACTCACTCTTATCTCCCTCCCCTCTACCCTTAACCCTCTACCTTCTACCCTCTACCCTTAACTCTCTACTCTCTATCTCTCTATCACTTCCTCCCTCTCTCTCTCTCATTGAATCCCTCTATCTCTCTCCCCTCTACCCATAACCCTAAACCCTTAACCCTTAACCCTTAACCCTTAAACCCTCCACCCTCTACCCTTAACCCTGTCTCTCTCTATCTCTCTCCCACTCCCTCCCTCTCTCTCTATCAAATCTTTCCCTCCTAGCACCACTCCCTCTCTCAGGTCTCTCTCTCACTCACTCACTCACTCACTTTATCTCAAGTCTCTCCCTTCCCTACCACCTCTCCCTCCCTTAGGTC